>PVJH01027183.1:0-28874 GCA_004026705.1 Nesogale talazaci | reverse complement strand
GTTTATTTTAGCTATTTCTTCCTTTTTGATTTGTGTACTTATTACTATAAGTTATCCTCTGAGAACTGCTTTTACTGTGCTCCAAAAGTCTTGGTGTGTTGTGTTTTTGTTTTTTCTTGAAGAAAATTTTCATTTCCTTCAGTTATCCACTAGTTTTAAAGTAGATTGTTCAGTTTCCATGTAACTGATTTTTTATTTTTTGCTTGACCTTCCTGTTGATTTCTAACTTTGTAACATTGTGATCTGAAAAGATCATTTCTAGCATCTGGATGTTTTTAATTTATTGATGCTTGCATTGTGGCCTGACGTATGATTTTTAATTAATTAATTACAAAATTGGGAGGGGGCATGTCATCTATTCTGGAGTACATTCCATGAATGCTGAGGGGAAAGGTACATTGTATTGATGGTGGTGAATTCTGTATGTCATTTAAGAGATCACGTTGATTAATTGTGCAATTTAATTCTTCGGTATCTTTGCTGATTTTATTTCCAGTTGATCTGTCTTTGCTCAAAAATGATGGATTAAAATATCCTACCATTATTGTATTATATCTATTTTTTGGGGGGGGCGGGGCATCACTGCTCTCTGGTGGTGGGAGTAGGAGGCCCAGCCCCACTGCTGGAATTGAACCTCCGTCCCAGTGGGCCGCAGTCCCGCGCACAACCACTACGCCACCAGGGCTCAGCTCCTGTATTATATCTATTTTTAAGTGGCATATAAAAGAGTACGTTGCCAGCTTCAAAGTCATTACCTTTTTTTCTGAGATATATGCGTGTAGAATTTGGATTGAGGTCATTTTGAGGATTTTCTTTCCTTTTTTTTTTTTTTTTTTTTTAGTATAAGAAAGGGGTCCAACTTCATTCTTTTATGTGTGACTATCTCGTCATCCCTGCACCATTTATTGAAGAGGCTATTCTTTGCTCACAGACTGTTCTTGCCATCCTTATCAGCCCATAAATGTATAGAGTGGGTTTTAGATGGGCACCTCGCGCTCTCCCCCCACCCATCTCCCACACAGATCCCCTTCTATCTCATTAATCTGAATATCGCCCCTTGTGCCACGAAGGCACTGTTGCAGTCTCAGCATTGTAGGAAGCTTTGGCATTGCAAAGTATCTGCCACCTTTGTTCATTTTGAAAATTGTTTTGACTGTTGTCCCCTTGCAATTCTAGATGGGTTTGAGGCGCACCTTTTCCATTTATGGAAATGCATACTGTTGAAATTTTAATAGCATGTTCATTGATTCTGTATATTGTTTTGGAGTATTACCACTCTAACAATATTAAAGCTCTCAGTTCATACTGTTTATTTAGATCTTTAATTTCTGCTGCAGATTGTTTAAAACTTCCCTAGAGTGCTACTCGCTGAGATGCGGCATTCCTGAGACTGTCGGCCCTGCCGTGGGTCGCAAGGAAGGAAGAGTGGGCGTGTGCGCCCGTGGGCAGCAGGGCCACCGCCGTGACGGGCCGATTCTCTCAACAATGCAAAGTGACAGAGAGGCTGGCTGTCTAGGTCACCCTATGGATAGCACTAGCTGGCTGGACAGAACCTGAGAGGTTCTGTAATCTGATTTCTGAGTTGCTAGAAAAACTCAGATCCAGGCAGAGGGGTTGACCACACACCAAAAAGAGCACTCACGACAGAGGTCTGGTCCCTTTCCACCAGGTGGTGCTTCTGAGTTTTGTTTGTGTGTTTGTTTTTAATGATTTATAAAGTCAGCATTAGGGAGACAGAAGAGTAGGCAGAGGTCAGTGATTTGCACAATCTCCAGGAATCTCGTTTTAAAGAAATGGCCACCCTTTTCAGGGCATTAGAAAGCTTCCGTGACATCACTTCAGAGGGAACCACGATGAAAGCCTAAGTGGGAGCGACTGCCCTGTCCCCACCATTCTAAGCCTCTCCTGGCGGCCCCACAGACCAGCTGCAGGTCTCCCCACATCAACGGCGCCCCCTTAGCTTAGCTGCCCAGACCACTCGGGAGGAGTCTGCTTTTTTCAGAAGATACTGCGGGGTGGGGAGTAGTGGCCCCGAATCTAGCACTGCTTAGTGACTTTTTATTTCTGTTTGCAACTTGGTCATAACATTGTGAGAAATTCCCCAGGAGGACACTAAACAAACTGATGGTCGGCTGTGGTTTGCGCAGCATCCCCACCTCCCTGCAAGGGAGCAGATGCTTAGACACTTTGAACAATGATACCCGCCCGCACCAGGTGGAGGTGGAGAGCTCCTTTTGCCAACTTTGCTGTGAACTTTCCCCCTTCCCCACCACGGTCTGTCTGTGTAAGGGCAGGCTAAGCAGCAGGTGATTAGAGCAGTGACCCATCCACAGAGTTCTCTTGGGAGTTGAGAGGCTCGGCCTTGAACTGTCCCCTGAGACCCCCACCTACCCACCCAGACCTTCCTTCACATGGCATTCTTTACTCCCTGGACAAGTGGAGCTGCCGAGCAGTTGTTGAAGCAGAGTCTGTTCCTACACACAGAGTCGGCTGCTTGCTCATTCCTGTTTGCCTGGGGGGACACTTTTTCTCCCTCAGATTTCCCGCCAGTCCGCCAGGACTTCTCCTGAAAGCGCTTCTCCTTCTCTAAGTGGTAGGCGGTCTAGAGGCTCTAGGTTGGTCTTCAGATTCCTTCCACCCATCTCAGCCTGCACTGCCTCGGAGGCTGTAGGCCTCCATAGAGTAAGTGCCCTTTTCCAAACCGTGTCTTTGAGTTCAGGCCAGCTTTGTAGCCTGTGTGTGTGCCTGTTTGTGTGCTTAAAGAAGCACCATTTGACATACTTGTGGGCATGATTCGTCAACATGTGAGACTTTACTTTGAAAAAGTGACACCATTTCAAAGTTCTTAGCAGATACTCCACACCCACCCTTTCCCCCCCCTCACTTAGCACTCCATGTTCAGTCATCAAATCATGTTCATGTGTATTGATCTGCTTCCAGTGGTTCCTCATGCTGTCTGGAACAGCACCACTGAGCTTCAGCTGATGTGCATAGCTCATACGTAAATTGCATGTACATAGAAAGTCAAAACGCATCAGGACCACCTATCACTGCTTGCCAGCCAGAATGCCTACTCCTTCCTTCCTTCCTCCCTCCTTCCCTCCCTCCCTCCCTTCCTTCCGAAGACTAGTTCTTGGTCCATAACTATTCCCTTGCTGTTTATTCTCTTGGCATTCCGTGGTAGTTTCAACACCCTTTGCCAGCATCATAATTTAAATGCCACTGATTCTTGTTCAGCCCTCTCTCCAACTTACACTTGCTTATGAGGCAATTGAAAATACCATGGCTTGGGTCTGGAGTACCTTAGTCCTCGAACGCGCCGTCCTTGCCTTTCAACGCTTAAAACAAGTCTCCTGCAATGGATTTTCCCGATGCATTGTGTTGCCTATCTCATCACTGCTGCTTCCGTGAGCATTGATAGTGGATCCACGCAAGACAAAAATCCTTGACAGCTTCAGCCATTTTTCCATTTGTCACTGTGTGACTGTTCAGCCACGAAGTGAAGTCAGAGGCCATTTCAGAGGTCAAGGCAGGCTTTATTGGAGGGCTTGCGGGCGACTTCAACAACTCAAAGGAGTGTGAGCTGAGGAAGCCGCGCCAAGGGAACAAAAGGAAGGGTTTTTATACCCCACCCCCCACAAGCATAGCTGTTAGTCTTCAAGGGAAGGGGGTGCGTTTTTTGATCTCTCTTCTCACAGGAATGATGTGTACCCAGTGATATTTCTTCTTTGGACAGTTGGCTGTATCAGATAAGTGTTACTCGGAAGAGGTCAGGGGATGGGTTGGGGAAACATTCCTCCAGAGAGAGGTCAGGGTAACTTAACCTTTGGGAGGATGGTGCTGGTATATCTTTTAGAGACAGGCAGATATCTGGATTCCGGACACGGAGGGTGAAGCAGAGGTTAAGCGCGGGGAGGGGTTGGCAGGAATGAGCTCTCAGATGAGGATGCTGCATCTAAAATGGACCCTTATGCCAAGACCAGACAGTGACCTAATGGGCCATTTGGGGGATTTTGGTCTTCTCCGCATCGAGTTGTGATCCATACTGAAGGCTGCTACCTAACCTCCTTCATCAGGTCCTGCATGTCCTCCTCACCTTCAGCACGCAAGCTCGTGTCATCTGTGCATAGCAGCAGCTTCCAGCCCTGAGAGCATTCTTCCTCTTCATATAAGTCAGCTTCCCTGATTATTTGCTCAGCTCACATATTAAATAAGTGTTGGTGAAAGCCTGCAGCATTCCTGATTTCATACCATGCAGTGTTTCCTTTGAAGTTATGCATAAGGTTTTCGTTTTGCATTTGGATTGTGCTGGAGAAGAACATGGATTGCATGAACAGGGACGAACCAATCGGGGTTGAAGAAGTAAAGCCAGAGTGCTCGTCAGATGCAAGTATGCCAAGGCTTCGTTTGACATACTTTGCAAGAGGCCTGGAGGAGGGCATAGTGTTTGGTGACGCAGAGGGGAGTGAAACAGGGGGAGGCCCTCGATGAGCTGGACAGACGGACACAGCGTCTGCACCGACGGGCTCAGGCCTAGGAACAACTGGGAGGACGGCACAGGGCCGGACGTGTTTCCTTCGGTCGTGCAGAGGGGTCCCGTGGGTCGGAGCCGACCCGGTGGCACCTACTGCTACTACCAACAGTGGTATTCCCTTGTGCCTCTCGATCCATTTCTAGGCCGTGCACCAGCACAATGTTGTGTTGGGGGCTTCCCACTCTTCCCAAGGCCACACATAATTTGGTTTGGTTCACAGTGGAATGCCTTAGCATAGTCGGCAAGCACAAGTAAACGGGGTTCTGGCATTCTCTACTCTGAGCGAAGCCCCAGCTGACATCAACCATGCGACCTTTGCCCCGTGTCCTCTTCTGAATCCAGCCTGAACCTCCGGCAGCTAGCTAGCTCCCTGTGAATGTACTGCTACAGCCATTGCGAGATGGCCTTCAGTGACATTTTACCTGCATGTGCTGTTAATGAGAATGGCCCACACGTTGAGCGTTCTGTTGGGTCATCTTTCTTTGGAATGGGTTCACTTATGGATCTCTTCCAATTGACCAGCTAGATGTCTCCTAAACATAGACAAGTTAGTGTTTCCAGCACTTCCTCAGCTTGTTAAAGCATTTCATTAATATTCCGTCAATTCTTGGCAGTGTGATTTTGGCTCATGCTTTCAGTGCAGCTTGACCTTGCTTCGGGACCATGGTTTCTTGCTCACATGCAGGCTGCCTCTAGAAATGGTGTAACACCCACTAGTTCTTTTTGGTATGGTGCCTGGTTTGTCACTTATTATGCTTTCTGCATCATTCGATATTTTGCACATAAAATCATTCAATATTGCAACTCGGGCTTGAATTTTTTCTCTTGAATACTTTCATTTTAAGATAGGCCGAACAAGTAAGATCTTTTGGTTTTTCAACTCTAGGTCTTTGTTCCTTTCTTTATATTTTACTTTGTCTTCTCCAGTTACCCTTTGGGATTTTCTGTTCAGCTCCTTTTCTCCATCGTATCTTCCAGGGGCCTTCGTTACTCTAAGGGCAAGTTTCAGGGTCTCTTCTGACATCCCACTGGTCTTTCCCGTCTTTGCTGCCCTTGTGAGTGTCCTTTCTGCTTCCTTCAGGCACGATGTTCTTGATGCCAACCTACAGAAGGGCTCTTGAGGCGTCCACTGATTAGTGTTCAACAGGTCACATCTGGCCTTGACGTGGCCTCAGCATTCAGGTGGGATAGACTTCGGTCAAATTTTGGCTCTCCTGGACTTACTTTCATGGTCTTGTGCCACAATCCAATTTTGCTTTTTTCCCAATCCAACTGTTGAAGCAGGAGTAGAAGGCCTCCCATCACTCAACAAGATGAAGCTAAATTCGTCTCCGCTCAAAATAGTCTGCAACCACTAAGTCAGACCCTGAGCACCTGGAGGCACGTTTCTGTAAGGGGACCCTGCTCTCAGTCTGGGTTCCTGCGAAAAGGAGGAGGAGCTGCTGTTTGCCCACAGCGGTTACCGTGGTCAACAAGGTGAGTCAGGGTCAGGAAGAGAGCCCCAGTTCTTCAGCATTTCCTCCTGGTCAAGCAAAGCCCGATCCGTAACTGACGGGGAGTGTTTCTAGAGTACACACTATGCTCTGAACAGCAGTCAGGAATGCATTCTTTTGGCATCTCATTGCTGCCGCGGTGGTTATGAGACATAGTGACTGCGCACAAGCGGGGAGGGGGGGCTGCCCAGAGGCCTCCGAGCACGGAGGCTTTGTGGGAGCAGACTGCCGCATCTTCCTCCCCTGCAGGGCTCAGGGCTGCAGTCCGTCAGCCTTCTGATTGGAGGGTGTGTGCTTTAGCCACTGCTCCACCAGGGCTCCCGCGCTGCTCCAGAGACCTAGAAATGTGTATCTCCTGCAGTGTAAGAAAAGTAGACTTCGGGAGTGTATACCTGATTCATTTTCAGAAATCTACAGGAAGGAAATTAGAAAAAGTAGAGGGAGAGACACAAATGCCTCAAAAGTGATTCACTGATGATGATCTGAGGTATCCTTTCTGGCATTTTCCATCGAGGCCAGTGGCCTTGACAGCTTTATTTACTTCCTAAAATGTCCATTTCAACCTTAGCTGGGACAAAAGGACCCAATGCCATTTAACCTTTCGTGGTCACACAAGGTCTTCAGGGTCAAACAATGTGACCTCCCTGTGCAAAGACGTTTCCACTGGACTCGCTGATGGTGTTCTCTTCCCGTAGCGCAGTGCTCGACCTGTGGGTCGTGACCCCTCTGGGGGGTCAAACAGCCCTTTCACAGGATTCTTGTGCTTTATCACAGTAGCAAAGTGACAGTTATGAAGTGGCAGTGAAAATAATGTTATGGTTGGGGGGTCCCCACAACATAAGGAGCTGTATTAAAGAGTTGAGCATTAGGAAGGTTGCGAGCCCCTCCTAAAACGCGTGTTGACTCTCCATCCTTCACAAGAGGCTGGAGTGACTGCACATGAGCAGCTCCCCCCATAACCCCACATCAGCCCCCCCATCCCTCTCTAACGGCCACAGGGCCCGATCTTTCTTCTCTCTCCCTCATCTGGGCAGCTTGTGTCTGTCTGCTGTCCCACCCAAGTGGCTGCCCTCAGCCTCCCAGCACTGGTCTCCTTCAAAAGCCCCACAATACTTTTCCGTCTCCCGTCTCTCTCTGACCCTCGCGGGAGCTTTTACTCCTCTTTGTTATGACCACCACCCACGTCCCTTGTCCCTTGGCGTCATTGTCCCGACACCTGCTGGGCGGTCACCTGCCTCCATAGCTCTTCCCCCGTCTGTGTCCTGTGAACGGTGCTCTTCTTTTTTCCTTTCCCTTATTCCAAACCTTTTCCTTCTCGGCGTCCGCTGTGCCTGTGTGCTCATGGCTCATCGTCAGCCCAGGCTCATCCTCACAGCGCGACTCTCCGCCCTCTGTCAGGCCTTGCTGGGCCTGTCTCGCAGAGTGGTGTCAGCATGCTCTCAAACCAGACCAACCCTCAGCCCAGGTAGTTCCGTCCTCCATGCCTGCCCCCACTGCACCTCTGCCAGACGTGCCTCCCGCATCGCTGACTTCGCTGTCAGACCATTGTGCCCTGGGCGCCTCAACATTTCTGGAACATGAACCCTATCTCTCTGCCGCCCCTTCCACCACCCGCATCCTTCTTGCCATCATCTGTCAGCTCACTGGCCCACCAGCACTTGTTCTGATACCCACCCCGACGTCCATTCTTCCCTACCTTGTTCTCAAAATGCACCTCTGAGCACATCTTTCCCTGCGTAAATATTCAAGTGACTTCTCATTGCTCTTAGAATCTATGCCCAAATCCAGCATGCTGTGCCTGCTGGTCCCCTTGGCGTGACTGACCACTCTCTCCCTCTCATGCCCACCCCGCTGCCTTGCTTTTGCCCGGGCTCCAGAGCGCTCCACCCTTTATTCCCCTCTCCTGCCTCCCCTGAGCTCCTCTTACCTGCTCAGTTCCCAAACTACCCAGCATTGGTATCACAAGACAAACGCACCCACCGCCTTTGCCCTCAGAGGGCTCGGGGGCATTGGGACTTCTGGCTGCCTCTCTGGGTGTTCTCCTACCAGACCAGACCATCTTACCTAAGGTACCACTGTGGCATGCTTGGCATCGAGCGCCCCAGTTTCTGAGTGGCAGGTCCATGCTGCCTTGATCTCTGGGTTACAAAGTAGATTCTCTCTGATGGGGGCTCCATCCAGTTTGGGGGTGTTGCCATGAGTAGCAGGCATTACTCTTTAACCATGCTTGGCTCCAATGACCCAAGGACATTTGCTTTGGGCCTTAGATGAGCGGGATTGGATCATTTGCTACCAAGTGACACCGTCCCGTGACTGCACAAAACACACACACACACACACACACACAGTTAGTAGTAGACCTCTACAGATAAAGAGGTGTCCCTGCTCAGGGCTCCTTTCACTTTAAGTCCGTTTGTAATGAGAGCCGAGCTCTAGGGTTACATTTCGGATGCCTTGCAGGAGGAAAGGGTGACTCAGCCCCACTAATGGTTCTGCATGTTCTTTCCCAGCCTAGAGCAAGATGGGTAAGTACTGCTCATAGAACAATAATGGACGAGAGGGGCTGGCTGTTCTGATATTCTCCTTCCCCAACAAAGCAAACCGGCGGCCATCGAGCCAGTTCTGCCCTATTCACGATCAGCAGTTAGCCAAGCATCCGACCTCCTTCCCAGCTCCCCCAGCCCCGCAGCAGTAGAGGCACGGTCGCCGTTCCCATATAGCTCCATGGCGAGGGAGCCCCGCACCCGACTGCCAGCAGTTACAACCCACCAGCCGGCCTGCCGGAGACAGAGGTCCGCCTGCTTCTGTACGAGGCACAGCCTAGAAACCTAGGGGGGCTTCTGCTGTGTCCCACGGTGTCTCTGTGAGTCAGAATCAATGCCAGGGCACTGGGGTGTCTGACCTCAAACCCGCTGTGGTGAGGTCACTGTCAACTGTCAGCAAGCGGGAGAGTCGGGTCAGACCTTGGGTTTTCTGACGTGGACACCTTTCCTCCCACACACACCACAGCCGCCTCTCCCAGTGGGAAATCGAAGCCTTTATTGCTTGTCTCAAACCCCCCCAAACCAAACTCACTGCCATAGAGTCCATAGGACAAAGTTCAGAGAACTTCCCCTCTGGGTTGTGGAATCTTTGACCCTGTACCAAAGCAGAGAACCTCATCTTACCCCCAGGAGCTCCTGGTGGGTTTGAGCCTCTGGCCTTGTAGTTAGCAGCTCAGTGGGCACCCACTCTGCCACCAGGGCCCCTTCCAATGCTGGGTGGTGACCTGCAGCTTGCCTGGCCTCCGACAGACCTTCTGGCACCTAGTACTGCCATAAGCATGGGGCTCAAGACCTTCAACCCATAGTTGACTCCGAGAGGGGCATCCTTGACACTCCTGGTGGTCTTGGCATCTGGCTGCCCACTGCAGTGTCTCTGACAGAAACTGGCCTTTCAGGACTTTACCACTTGTGTGAAGCTTGTAAGGGTGACAGTTTCCATGACAAGGCCTACTTAAGATCTTTGGGGTTTATCTGGTTTTATATAGGATGCGAATATACGGATGTAAACATTTTTAAAGGACCCAGGTGCATTTTTTTTAACTAAGTGTGGTTTTTGTTTTGTTTTTTCTATTAATGTTTTTTATTGTGGTAAATATATCAGTAACTCAACATGTGCCATGCCCACTTCTTTCACACGCACAGCTCAGCGGCATTACATGTGCTCATCGTGTTTCTCACACTATCAGAAACTCCAACGCCCCCCCACCAACGATTAGATTCCAACACCCAGAGGCCCTGGGGTTTCTGAGACTACATCTTTGGGGGAGTACACAGCCCTGTCTTTCTCCCTCAGTGCCACCGAGGCCCCTTTCATAACAGAGGGCCGTGTCCCCTCAGTAAAGTATTTTTGAAACACTGTCTGAACGTCTCTCTGATGAGAAATAGAGAAGCGTCGAAACCCACAGGGAAGCTGGAGCCCTTCTCTGTGTTCTAAAACGGGTCTGCCTTGAGTTGGTTTCCTTGTTAGTGACTCAGTTACCAGCCTGGTTCTTCGTTGCCTGGCAGCTACAAACCCTGGCTGATCGGGGTCTCTGTTCAAACTTCCTTGTCACCTTTGTGTTAAGGGCCCTCCAGGATGAGGAGAAAGAACAAAGCAAAAGCTCCCAGCCCGTGGGTGGACTCTGACACACACTGACCCTAGAGGACAGGGTGGACCTGCCCCTGTGAGCTTCCGAGACTGGAACGCCTTCATTTCTCCTGCGGAACTGGCTGGGGCTTTTGAACGGGGCGTGAGCAGCCCAAAGCGTACCCAGGAGAGCCCCATACAAGTGGCTGGGGGTGGAGTTTGGAGCCCCCGTGCCCATTGTTCTGGGAGCAGCCCTCTGGGCACAGCTGCTTGGTCATTTTGGGGGGGACCTTTCTTCGGGGGTTGGTGGTGGAGCCAAGAGGCCACAAGCACTGGAATGAGAGACACATCTCTTCTTTTCCTTGTATCTTCCCCAGCGTCTTACTCAGCAGCTCCAGCCCTGCTGTGACCCCCAGAATGTATCATTTTGAAATGTCGCAGCTGCCACTAAGTCCTACGGGAGCGTGGAGCTGGCTGGGCAAGAGGTGCAGGTCAGTGATGGTTTTTGTTCCCACGTGGCTCTCGGAGGAAACATTCAAAGTGATGTTTTATCTGCATTTCAAAAGAGTTTGGTGTGGCATGTCCCTATGTCGGGAAAAGAGTGAGTGGGCAGATGAATGAATGGACGGATGATGCCTTAGTGGTTCACAGTGGAGGCGGGTTTCTGCTCGCAGGTCTTAGGGGGCCCCTGCGGAGAAGAGTACGTGAGAGCCCAGGGAACTTGTGTGTGTGTGTGTGTGTGTGTGTGTGTGTGTGTGTGTGTGTGTGTGGGGGGGGGGGGGGGGGGGGGGGGGGGGGCATGAAGGTCTGTATCCCCCTTCAGCCAGCGTGCAACACAGCAGTCTGGCTTCTGTTGAGGCCACCTTTATCACGGGGTCCTTCATGGAGGTCCTGGCGCAGAACACCAGCCCTGCAGGTCCCTCCTTTGGGGGAGGCAGAGCAGTGGGCGGCTGGTATCAGCCGTGTGGAGGGGGCGTGACTGGCTCCTGGCACCACGTCCCATCAAGCTAAGCCCTTGTCTGCCAGGTTTTCGTTTTTTGTTTTTTGTTTTTTTTAAGCATCATTTCCCTTGTACATACTCCCTAGCCAGGAAGAAAGCAGGTTTGACAATGTGTGCGTATATTTTGGCCAGTCTTGCTTATAATTCTGTTTGCATTGAAAATGGAATTCTTGCAGAAAGGTCACTGCCATGTCGGCCCCCCGTCACTTCCAGCCCCGTTAGCCCGGACTGGCTCTCCGCACACACCAAAAAAGGCAAAGAATGTGTCAGGCAGCTATTGGCGAGTGGTCTGCTGTGTGGAGGGGAGGCCCCAGGTCTGAGGGGCGGGCCCTGAGCTGTGCTGGGAGCAGACTCCAGAGGCCTTGCTGCCTTGCGCCCTCTGCCTGCGTTGCATGTGGACCACTGCCTGCCACCCCACTCAGCCCCCAGGGAACCAGAGCTCCCTCGTGGCCTCTCTGCAGGAGATGGCCTAAGGTGCCTGCAGGTCAGACCCGGGTAGCTTGGCCACCCCCCAGCCGGTGAAGCAGCCGCCGGAGGAGAGGTGGGGGTGCAGGGCAGGGCAGCTGCTGCCCTCCTAGCCCTCCTGTGTCGGGCAGGATCCCCAGAGTGTGCGATGAAAGGCTCAGCCGGGATTACATGCAAGCGTAAGGTGTTTTGAACATGAAGCACGCAGCCACCTTGCCACGTCATTTCCTGAGTGGTCCTCAGCGTGCTAAGGAGGCTGAGACTGCCGTGCACTTGAGCCAGGCCGACGCCTGGAGCGCGTCTCCTCATGCCTAATTCTCTTTAAGTGGGATCTTGCAAATAGGCCTGGATGTCTCGCGAGGGCATGATTTTGAACCTTGCCACAGCCCCATACTTTGGCTCAGGGGCAGGCTAACTTGGGGAGGGGTGGGGATGAGAAAACCCTGTTTTTCCTGAAGCCTCCTCCTTACCTGGGACCCCGGGGAGGGCTAAGTTGGGGCTAGTGAAGGCTGCCGCTGGACTTCATGCTGGGTTGGTTTTGAAGAACATTTTTAGGCAACTGAATCCTTTGGGAAGGCCTGAATCATTTTCTTTTTAAGATGTGAGGGACAGCATGAAGTCAGTACTGTTGAGTCTGTATAGTATAGCTATATACTGAAAGCAGTATATCTTTGGTTTGAAATCAGAGATAACAGAAACTCCCAGCCTGCCCATCTTTCCTTGGGCGTTAAGCAAGGTTCTTTGACCATCCCAGTTAAGCTGTCAGGCGCTTTAGCCATTATAGAAGGTGGCTTTTACCTGTGTTTGGATCCTCAAAGGATGCAGCCAGTCCCCCTTCCCGATGCTCAATCAAACCTCTCCGTTTCTGGGCCTGTTGTTGTTGTTGCGGTGTTTAGCAACCTACAGAGCTTTGACTACCTGGCGCCTATTCCACTCTTACCTTCTCTGCAGCACTGTCTCCAGGTTGACCTCCCTCTGAACCATGTCGCCCGGGGCTGGCTCGGGGCCTGTGAGCAGACACAGACCCTGATGTGATCAAGTGGCCAGGGAGCAGAGAAGCCTCCTGGTGCTGTCTAGACTTGAACACAAGCTCCCCACTCTCCCAGAGCAGCACAGGCCAGGTGTAGAAAATTGCCTGCTGGAATTCTTTGAACAAAAGGATCCACTGCCTTCCCCTTTAACTCCGCTGCTTGGTTTGTCTGAATTCCACCCGGGAGGAGGGGCGCTGCCCACAGAGAGGTGGGGTTTCAGGCTGCCCAGGCGCCAGGGGTAGCTGTTGAGTAACTTTTATCCTGATTCAGAAGTGTATAAAATGGAGTCGTGTCCAGCGATGGAGGATCTATTTTTACGCCTTAAGTTGTGTGTCACCAAAGCAGAAAAGTGTTATGTTCAGGGGACAGAGCAGGAGCCCCTGGCATCTCACATCCTTGAACTTGAAAACTTCCAGAATGAAAGATGCCTGGTGGCCAACGTCCAGGCCTCAGGGGCAGGACCTTGAGGGGGAGTGGGGAGGCCCCAGAGTGCAGGTTGGCCCAGGGTCTCCTCCGAGCATCTGGTGCTTCTTTGTTTATCTGAAGCTGACTCCATTTCTTCACTGATGGATCCATTCCACTGTAAGCACAGCTTTCTGGAAACCGCCCATCTGGGCGCAGCTCTCAGCGCCATCACCGACAGTACAGCGCAGTGCAGCGCTAGAGGGGTTTTTCTGCTGGCCACGTCCAAGCGGAGCCTTCCGAGCACTGGGAGAGCTGCATTCCACAAGGCTTTTGAAACATGAGAAATGATGAACAGAGTGCAAATATTAAATGTCACTGCTTTTTACCTCCAAATACCAAGTGCTAAGCGTGCAGCTCACTGTTGCCAGCGCTGCTCTCTGCCTCCCTTCCTGAGTGGACGTGGGAGAGGCCTGTGCCGTGGGGGGCTGGGTGGCCAGCGAGGAGGGGAGGGAGGAGAGGGAGAGCTTCTGCAGTGACTGCCCTGTCTTTGCTTTGTCTCCCTAGGAATACAAGCAGAAGCTTGCCCGAGTCACCCAGGTCCGAAAGGAGCTCAAGTCTCACATCCAGAGCTTGCCAGACCTCTCTCTGCTGCCCAACGTCACAGGGGGCCTGGCCCCTCTGCCCTCTGCAGGGGACCTGTTTTCTACTGACTAGGATGGACACCTTGTGGCCCCCAGTTTCTCACCCGTGTCAGCAGCAAGAAGGGGCTCACGTCATGGTTGGAGATCCCTTCTAGCTCCTGACTCTGCCCCTGCTTCTAGCTGGCCCCTGGCCCCGGGGGACGCCCTGGACTCCAGCTCTCCTGGCAGTCTCCTGGGGAGCGCCCCACAGAAGATGACAAGTGGAGCCAGGCCCAATTCACATCCAAAACGGATACAAACTTTCTCCTGCCTCACGTTTCCATGTCCCTGTTGGTTTTCCATTTTTAGCTCTCTTTACATCAAGAAGTTACCAAAATCATGCGTACCTCTGGAGCTTCCCGAAGAACTGTGTGTCCCTCGTGACAGCATTGCTGCGCCTCCCTGAGTGGGATTTGCTCACGGGAGGGAACGGCTTCTGCAGAGGGGCTCTTCCGGCCCGCCACCAGCTGCCCCCAGAGGTCGGAGGTCCCCCTGTCATGCAGCTTTGCCATAAAGAGTTTGCCAAATCTCCCATCCTCCCTTTCGATTACTTCGTAGAGTGCTACCTAATTTTGTACGCAGAAGAGGGGGCATAGTAAGACTCAGAGCTGGGCCGGCTGTGTCTGCACAGTCCAGGGTTGGCGTAGCAGGGCAAGAGCACCAAGCCTGAGTTCAAGAGACGTGGTTGGCTTCAAATTCCTATACCCGGCCCTCCCAGGCTGCACTTAGCAAGGGTCTGAACCCCACCGAGTTATAGAGCTTGCTTCTAAAAACGCTGTCCCCAGACCCCATCTGATGATGCAGGTTCTGCCCTGGTGGACCCCCAGAGAGAAAGCTCCACATCCCAGCATGCCGTGGGGCTGGGCTCGAAGCACAGAACTAAACCCACGGGGTGACACGTGTCCAGAGCCTGCCACTCTGTACACTCGGTGGTGGTCTGTCGGCCCCCACCTGCGTCTACTCTTTGTGACTCTGAGGAGGGTGAGAATTTGGCATCAGATGTCCCTGGGGCAGGCGGGGGGGGGGGGGGAGACACTAATCTAGGGGTTTTAATTCCATTATCATGCCAGCTGACGTTATAGCCGTATATTGTGGCTAGGAATTTTATCTTGCTTTTAGTAAAGGTTAGGCCAGCTACATCGCCCTACTTGGGCAGACTTGTTTTTGACATTGGCAAGGGCAAAACAAGAACAGTGTGCCCCAAGAAGGGGGTAGGAGCGAACGCTGAAAGGGGATCCAGCAGAGAGGCACTGGAAGCCCCACTTGGGGGATTTCGAGTGGATGCTCCTGCCAAGCTGATCCGAAGCCATGGGCGCTGTGTAATTTCACGCACTGAACATGCCCGTAAGTCTCAGCAGGCTTGCCCTCAAAACGCTCTGCCAGCCAGGAAGAGCGCGCAGAGTTCCTGTCGCTGTGTGGAGGCTCAGAGGGAGCAGTTTGGCTGCTGCTTGGGATTGGAGTTGGGGCTGAGTGTGGGCTTGTTGGCAGCCCCTGTTCAGTGAGGAACCTAACATTTCACTCTCCGAGCACACAGGGTCGTGGACGAGCGGTTGTGCGAAAGCTGTAAAAGAGAGCTTCCTGTCTGCTGCTAGGGCACGGGCTCCCCAGCCCTGCGGCCGCCGCTGGTCCCACTCTGGACAGACCCATCTCCAAAGTCCTCTGTGGGCTCAGCCCCATGGAGGCAACAGGCCCCAGCCCCACACCATCCAGGAGGGTGCAGCGAGGGCATATTCTGCCCAGCTCGGTGAAAACCTTCATATAATGGGTTCCTCCAGTGCTAGGTGTCACCTGGATCTTTAACCAGCAATTGGTGCAGGGTTCTTCCAGCAAGAGAAAGAAATGAAGTTAAAGCAATTATGTAAATGAGCGTGTGGACCTCTTGACACCTGTTACCAGTGGACTTCCTGTGTGGAAGTCAGTTTTTCCAACCACCAGCCCCATCCCCTCCTTAAATGAAATGCTTTTTGTTTTTAAAAAAATTCTCTGACTCTGCTCCCCAAAATGTGCTTGCTTCAGCTGTGTAATTTAAACGACTCGCGCCTGGCCCTTGTGAGGTGGCGTGAGGAGTGCAGGGTGGGTGCCTGTGGTTGGTGCTTCTTGGGGTGTCCAGAGGTGGCGAAGGAAGGGTCTCCCTCTTGTAGGTCCTCGTCATCAGAAAGTCTCCAGTCTTCTTTTGTTTTCGTTTTCTTAAAGAATATTTTTAAAGCTGAAATTTGTATATTAATTTAGGACTTTATTTAGAAGTAATAGGCTGCCGTGGTGGCAGCGGTATATTCTGAAATGTCTCATAGATGTCTATTTTTGAATAAAGACGGTGTTGTTGAACAACCCTGGACGCCGGTTGTCTTCATCGTCCCACCCCAGGGAAATACAGAGCTTCCCTCAGAAGCACCAATGGAGGTGGCGCTGTCCGCGCGAGATCCTGTCCTGCGCGAGGCTTTGTGCCCGTCAGAGGCTCGCAAATACTTAGCACTGGCATGGTAGGTACTCTGCGGTTCTTTTCAAGGGCCGAATGAACTGTAATTAGACATTCCACCCAGGGCCCAGGAGAGGTCCCTCCCTAGTTGAACCTCAGCTGGTAGATGACTGGCTCCCGGGCCCCCACCACCAGGCTCTGAGAGATTAAAACCAGGAAGTTCTTGGAGGTCAGCACTTTCACCCTGAATGGTTGGTCAGGCGACCCATGGAAAGCTACCCTTTAAGAGTTCAAAGAAGACACGTGCAAGAAAGTTGCAACTCCAAGCAGTCCGTCTGCAGCAACATTTTGATACATTGCCCCGCCCCTCGCTCTTAGACTTCACCAAAGTATCACATTAGCGGTAAAGTTTAAAATAAGGGAAGACCACGGGTTTGCATTCGAAGCAGTGGGTCAGATGAAGAAATCATTTTAACCTTTCCGATTAAAGTGATGAGCCCATCACTTGCCACAAAGAGGGATTAGCCGTGTATCTTGTGATGTCCCAACCCAAGAAGCTGCCTAGACAGGCCAACCACGTCACCCAAAATGTGCCTTAAAATATGGCCGCATGAATCTTCGCGAGACAAGGTTGCCTTCTGCATGTCCCCAGGTTTCCCTGGGCCTAGTTAATGCCTTCACGGGTACCCGGAAGCAGTCCATAATTCCTCTGGCTTAATTAGCACTTCAGGCTGCGCAGTGCGATTCTGACCTCCTCAGAGCTGAAGATGGAGCGACCCCAGAGTCCAGGAATCGGTCACCGTGCCCAGCCTTGTGATGAGAGCCGTTAAATCTGTGCCTTCCCAGTGGGAACCTCTCTTGATCTTTGTGATGTGGTATTGGGCAAAGTTTTTTCTGGGTGCCCAGCCAGCCCTCAGAGGGTAAGGTGATGTTGCACAGAGGTGGTATGTGCTCAGTGCCCTTTGATGGCCATCTTGTTGGTTGATAAAGGCCGTCACCATGTACTGTGTGGTGTGTGTGTGTCCATCCAGTCAGACCACACTCAAGGTGACCTTGATGTGTAACTGGCCCAAATGTTCAGTCCTACACCATCTTCATGGTTTTCTGTTTCAACCCTTTGTGGACGCAGTTTTGTCAGTCCATCGCATTGACAGTTTCTTTCGTCTCCCTGCTTTATCAAGCATGACATCTTTTCTAGCCACTGGTCTTTCCTGATGACATCGTGTCCAGAGTAAGCAAGGCAATCTCGCTATCCTCACTTCTCAGGAACATTTGGTTGTGTCCTAAGGCTACTTTGTTCTTTTACTAGCCTTTCGCATGTTCAATATTGTTTGCCAGCACCACAGTTCCAGTGTGTTCTGTCTGACGGTGCTGCTTATACTTTATTTACATATTTATATTTTATTGTTTAACATATTTATATAGACCTAATCATTTTATTGGGGGCTCTTACAGCTGATCACAATCCATGATGTCAAGCCCATTTGTTGATGTTGCCATCATCCTTTTCAAAATATTTTCTTTGTACTTGAGCCCTTGGTGTCAGCTCATTTTATTCCCTCCCTCTCCTACCCTTCCTCCCTCCATGAACTCTTGATAATTTATAAATGATTATTACTTTCATATCTTACATCAACTGCTGCCTCCCTTCACCCACATTTCTGTTGTTCATCCCTCTTGGGAGAAGGTTATTTTCAATCATTGTGATCAGTTCCCCCTACCTCCCCCCACCTTATGTCTACCCTTATGGTTTCGCTACTCCCATTATGCTACCTTAGGGGTTTAGCTGTCCTGGATCCCAGTGTCGAAAGTTCATATTTGTAAGGTAGTATTAGGGTTATGTGAGTGGCAGGGGAAGAAGCATTAAAGAACTAGGGTAGTGTATATTTCATTGGTGCTATGCTGCACTCTGGCTGTCTCATCCCTTGTGACCTTTCTATGAGGCTATGTCCCAAGTGTTTACAGACAGGCTTTGGGGCTCCATTCTCACCCCACCCCACCCCACCCCACCCCATCCCACTCCCTTTGTTCACATCGATGTGATGGTTTGTTATGGGTCTTCTGATGCCTGAGACCTGATCCCATCAACACCTTGTGATCACACAGACTGGAGTTCTTCTTCCAGATGGACTTGTTGCTTCTAGATGACTGTTTGTTTATCTTCTAGTTTTTAAGACTCCAGATGCTATACCTTGATAGCCAGGCACCATCAGCTTTCTTCACATTTGCTTATGTACCCATTTTGTCTTCACTGATTGTGTCAGAAAGGTGAGCATCACTGAATGTCAGGTTATTGGAACAATGTGTTCTTGCATTAAGGGAGGACTTGAGTAGAGGCCAATATCCGCTGCATACACCTTAAAGCATATATGAAATCATGAAGATCATTATAGTCTGTAAAGGTCAATATAAGAACCATAGTGGCCTCTAACCTGAGGGCAGGGAAACCAGAAGGTGCCAGCTACCACTACCAAGCACTCAGAGCAGGTCCCATTTGGACTGGGTAAAAACCAAAAGCAAAAAACTCAAATTGACAAAAGATCACACTGGTTTAAACAGAGCAGGCCACAAAATAATTGCCAGAAAACAACCTTCTAACTTGAAACTGGAGATTCTTGTGATGATCACCTTTCAGCTAGTGAATAGATGGGCCTCTAATTACATGGACAGAATTCGTGCGCCCTGGAACAATGAATTGAACAAAACCAAAGGTACAGCAATTGCCCAAAACCAGAGAAGAGAAGGCAGGGACAGGAGAGGCAGGTGGATGGAGCAGGGGGAAACAAGCGGTGTCAGGACAATGTGTGTGAAATGTTGGTTGGAACATTACTTGGTTCTATGAGCTTTCACCTTAAACGCTATAAAATAGACTTTCAAAATGTCAAAAGTTGGAAGATGAAATTTGACCACACACAATCTGCATTTGGTTTATTTAGGATCCTGTCGAAAAAGCTGTTTTCTAGCCTAGCGATACCATCTTCCTTTCCCCTCAAATAATTCATCTGGTAAGTCATTCCTCATCGCCATCTCTGTGGGATTTTCCATTTAAAAATCATTCTTCCACTCAGAGGCACAGATTCAATTAAGAATCCATTATTCTCCCGAACAGTAGATTGCAATTCATACAGCTTTATGTAGTGTTGAAAGCCCAGTTTGATCAATTTTTTAGAACCTGAAATAGTTATTTTGCATTAAACATTCATTTCTACCACTGGTGTGATAAATATTTAAGTTAGCAGCATGAGTTAGAATTTATCTCTCTTTTTTTAATAATGAAGGCGTCGGTGGCCAGCGATAACCCACATCTTTTTTTTTTCTTTTTAGTAATCCTCTTATTGGGAGGGCTTTTATAAATCTTACGACAATCCATCATTTGATAATATTGAGCACACTTCTCCGTATGTCGCCATCAACAGTTCCAAAACATGTTCTTTCTACTTGAGCCCTTGGTCTCAGCTCCTCTTTCCTCCCCTCCCACCTGTGTGAATCCTTGATCAATTATATATCATTATTGTGACTTCAGCCGTCATCTTCTTATCTCACTGTGGATGACATTGGGCAAGTCGCTGAGCCTCGTAGGGCCTCAGCTGCTGTTGGAAGGACATTGTGGACCAAGTCACCTCAAAACCCCTGCAGGTCCCAGGTGTGGGCTCCCCAGTGATTTTTCCTTCCTGGACTGCATGCCCATTGCACTCAACAGATCCTTCGATGCCAACCAGCTGCACGAGTTTTTGGTGCTGAAGTGGGTCCATCAGACACGTGCCCGTTATACTTATTAATAGCGTTTCCTGAGATGTTTGCAGAGAGGGCCTAC
Organism: Nesogale talazaci; assembly: GCA_004026705.1. NCBI lineage: Eukaryota > Metazoa > Chordata > Mammalia > Afrosoricida > Tenrecidae > Nesogale > Nesogale talazaci. Next base: position 8,926 of record PVJH01027183.1, on the reverse strand, counting down.
CTGGGGCAAATGAGCTCAATGGTAGCTGTGATAGTCGTACATAATGAGTAGATTAGAAAAAAATAGTATGGCATTTTTAAGGTAAATTTGGTTCCCTTTTGACAATTTCTACACAAATGATTCGGCAGCATTTGGTGCATTTTTTCACAGCAAGTCAACTTTCTCTTTGCCTTATGGTTGTTCTGTTTCCAGTGCTCGAGTGTCGCTCATCCCTTCTCTTGGCTTTCGTGAGAGCCCTTGTCGACCTTTTGGTCTCAGATAGATGTTTTGTTTCACTGGCGCACTGTCCTCGCGAGTGACAGACTCTATTCTGCATCCTGATCTGTTATTTTGTGAAAAGGTGGCCTCTGGGGATAGTTTGGATTTTAGGCTTGAAGAGTCTCATAGTTAATTGTCTCCACTGATCCAGGGAGTCTGGACTTTCCGAGAATTTGATTTCTGGCCCATGTTTCACTCCCGTGCCTTCAAAATCCATCTCTCTTGGTGAGCCTGATGTAGACAGTGGACATGAGTGAAGATCTTTAAGTGCTCATGTGCAAAGAGACTGGCTTTATTTGGGGTAGGGGGACACCAAGAGATACCACATAACTATACCACATACAGGATTTATTAAGGAGGGATTCAGGAATCCACTTAACTCCCATCCCCCCACTCACCCCAGCTGAGGTGGAAAGGTCAGGAGATTAGCTGGGTGAGCTGGGGATTTCTCTGAAGGAGGCCATCAAGTGGGCTCAGACTCTTCGCAACCCTGTTCTGGTCATAGGATGGAGCAGAACTTCCTCAGAAAGCCTTCTCTCTCTCCCGAGGAGTGACGGGGAGGATTGAACTGCTAACCTCAGGGTCCGCACATAACCTTCCACGTAGCCCACTGTGTCATCAGGCTGCCTGGAAGGGACAGGAGGAGACCACGTTTTGTGGTTGTGAGCTCATAAACTTGTGTATTATGATGATTATGTACATGTGATTGATTTCAGGACCTTTATCTCAGCCCACTATTACATTTTTGTAACTTACTAACAATTCATTTCTACACTTCAGTTGTGTGCTTGGTTTTTTGCTCATGATTGAACTTGTGAATCCGAATCTGCTTAAAGCACTTAGGGCAAATTTGAAAATTAATTTAAATAATCTATTATGCCTTGATCATTTGGGGTTAGCCTTGAAGATCTTGTTCCAGATCAACACTTATACAAAGGCTGGCAGAGCCTGGCTCCCCGGTAGAGATGCAAAACTTGAGCCTACCCATCATGAGGCAACGCCAAACAGTTGTCTGACTTAAAGGTCTACCAGCTTTTGAGGAAGGTCACTTCTAGAAGATTACCACTTACTAGTCAGATGATATTTTGAAGCATATACCAATACTGGAAACTCTGATTTCCACCTATGGAAGGATTAACTGCTATGAGAATTGCCCTCCCACCAGACCAACTGGAAAGCACATAGTTTAGTAAAACAATTGTTCAATTTGTAACAATGGAAATACACCCTGCCTATCAGATGTTTACATTAAAATTCATCACAGTAACAAAATTATAGTTATGAAGTAGCAATGAACATAATTTTATGGTTGGGGGAGTCACCCCAATATGAACTGTATGAAAGGGTCGTGGCATTAGGAAAGTTGAGAGGCTGAGCCCTGGTGGCACAGTGGTTGTGTGCGGGACTGCGGCCCACAGGGTTGATGGTTCAAATCCAGCAGCGGCTCTCCAGGAGCAAGGCTGGACTTCCTACTCCCATCAGAGCAGGGATGCCACACACACAAAAAAAGGAAAGTCCAGAACTATTGCCCTACATGTACTTTAATCCCATTGTGGCCAGGGTGCCTCCTAGAGGCAGGGACGCCAAGACTTCATCTCACATACTCAGGAGAGACCAGTGCGTCCCTGAAGAAGGACACCAGGCTTTTAAAGTGGAGAGGCAGTGAAAGAGGAAGGTCCTCCAGCAGATGGATGACACTGTGACTGCAGCTGTGGGAGGGACCTAGGAACAATTGTGGTCCAGGATGGCCAGGACCGCACAGTGCTTCCTTCTGTTGTGCATGGATGGGGTTGTTATGGTTAGGAATTGAAGCTGGAGGAGCTGGTGGAGACCCCTGCTAGTGCTGAGATACCTCCACCGCCACTGGATCCACAAGACTCTCCACCCACTGGCTTGTGATCTTCCTGCATTTGGTGTCATGGCATGTGTCGCGTGAGTTTGAAGAGGACTTTATAGATGGGTATCAGACATATCGGCTAATATCAGACTTACAGACTTGATCTAGACTGAACTGGGATTTCTTTCAGTATTCACTTATTTTTTGTATAGAAAGATCATTCTTATACATATACGAGTATCCCTGGATTTGTGTCTACCCAGACTAACACAGAAGCGTTTCAGGCTAAAAGAAATGGCTTGGGATGTGACTGGGGGCAAGTGGGGAAGGGGAGTGACTGGCCAGAGAACAGACCTGTGTTAAGCTGGAAGAGCAATCCACAGAGGGAACTTGGCAAAAGATGATGGCGGGTGGGTGGTGGGGGAAGGGGTGTGCACAGAACACCGAAAGGAGTTGAAGAGTAAGAGAGGTAAATGCTATTCGATACATGATTCTCAAAGAATTGTACTCTACGAGAGACCAGACTGGTGTGGGAGGGAGAGGAGGAGCATACCCCCAACCCCATCCAGGTTTAACAGAGATTGTGTATACTTGGCTTCAACCTGGGCTGCAAACCTCCAAGACACATGGACGCAATTAGTGCAATGGACTTAACGCACCCGGAGGCCAGAACTCGACGGCGCCAGGCTGTCACTGCCCAGTGCTCTGAAAGGGATCCGGGTTTTTGCCAACCCCACAATCCAAATCCGTCGACTGCTTGGCCTTCCTTTGGTTTTGTCCAGCTCCTGCATGAAGATGGGGCAATGGGAAATGACATGGCTTCTGTCACGGACACCTCCGTCCTCAAAGTGACATCTGTGCTTTTTTAACACACAAGAGAAGTTGTTTGCAGGAGATGTGTCTGATATAATGTGATGTTCGAGTTCTTAACAGTTGCTTCCAAGAGCAATGGTTATCTAACCCAGGAGAATGGATTCCTTGACCATGTTGATCCCTTGATTTCTTCAGAATTCACCACGCTGCTGTTGCTCCGCCCCATTGTGAGGACTTGTGTTTTCCTTTATGTTCAGGTGTCAATCCGAAGGCCGTATTCTTGGCAAGCAAGGCGGTGCCGCCCACTATCTGAGATCATGAATGAGCCTTCTTCCCATTCTGAGGCGGGTCAAAAATACACAAAATGCATAAATATTAAAGGGATGCAAACTCACATTTAAACCTCACCAACCCTATTATAATGCAAATTGAAAATTAAAAGACTAATGAGCTGTTGTTATATGCCTGTTAGAATGACTTAACTCCACAACACTAAGAACAGCAAACGCTGGCAAGGATGTAGGGCAAAATGGTCCAGCACCTGAGAAAGCTAAATGTGGGTTTACCAGAGGATCCAGCATTTGCACCCCTAGGAAATTATCCAAATGGATATATACCTCCCAAAATGATACATACAAGTTTATAAAAATTTTATTCATAATGATCCCAAATTGGAAGCAACCAAGATGCCTTTCAATAAGCGAATGGATGAACACAAGGGTGTATCCACACAATGGTGTATATTTCCATGACGAAAATGAGTAATCGCATGGCAAAAAGAAATGGAGGGTGTTTAAATGTATATTGCTGAGAAGAAGTCAGTCTGGAGAAGTTGCATATTCTTTGATTTCAGTTATCGGGTACTCTGGAAAAGGGCAAGCTACAGACACAGTGGTTTGTGAAAGACTGGGAGACATGAAGAAGGGCATGGGACCATTGTGTGTGATCCTATACTGGTGGATGCATGACATTCTACATTTATCAAAACCCATGGAACTAGACAACACAACGAGTGAACCCTGATGTAGCTAGGGGTTTTCGTGAATGACAGCCACCAAACCAAGCCCACTGCTATTGAGGTGAAGCTGATTCACGCCATCCTCTCGGACAGGGTAGAACTGGCCAGGTGAGCTTCTGAGACTGTAATTCTTTAAGGAGAGGCTGGTGGTTTTGAACTGTGGACCTTGAGGTTAGCAGCCCAGCTCATAATCACTCAGCCATCAGAGTTCCTTGCTATAGTGACATTGGTTCAGAGTTTGTAACCAATGTATCACGTTAATTCAAGATTTGAACAAGAGGAGAAATGATGTGTAGGGGTGCGAAGGGGCTTATGGGAATGCTGTATTTTATGAATATATTTTTTTTCCTGTGGGCTTAGAACTGTTCTAAGTAAAATAAAGTATTTCAAACGTATACATTAGAGGTGCTCAGGTGGCACAAGTGGCCACTAACCTAAAAGTTAGTGGTTTGAGCCCACCTAGTGACTCCCCAGGAGAAAGACTCGATGAACGGCTTCTGTCGAGACTACAGGGGAAGAAAGCCAATGGAGCTGTTCTACACCATGCGCTGGGGGCCAGCTCTAGGGGCCCCTAAAGGTAAGAACAAGGCAAGGTGCTAATAAGCGGAGAAGCAGTGTATAAAGGGTAAAGGGGACATCTGGGAACTCTTTGCATAACTTTTGAAAATCTAAAACTCCTTTTTTTAAAAAGTCCATTTTTATTGTGAATGAAGGGGAGTGTGGAGTGGGAACCCAAAGCCCATCTGCAGGCCACTGGACATCCCCTTACAGAATGGTTTCGGGGATGAGACGAGCCAGTCAGGGTGCAGTTGAAACATACAACTTTCCTCTAGTTCCTCAATGCTTCCTCCCCCCCACTATCATGATCCCAATTCTACCTTACAAATCCGTCTAGGCCAGAGGATGTGCACTGGTACGGACGGGAGCTGGAAACATGGAGAATCCAGGACAGGTGATCCCTTCGGGGCCAGTGGTGAGAGTGGTGATACTGGGGAAATGGAGGGTAGGTGAAGTAGAAAAGGGTAACCAATTCTAGGGATCTACATAGAACCTCCTTCCTGGGGTACAGACGACAGAAAAGTGGGTGAGGGGAGATGTTGGACAGTGTAAAGCATGACAAAATAATAACAATTTGTAAATCATCAAGGGTTTATGAGGGAGGGCGGAGAAAAAATGAGGAGCTGATGCCAAGGGCTCCAGGAGAAAGCAAATGTCTTGAGAAGGATGATGGCAACCAAGGTTCCAATGTTCTTGACACCATGGATGGACAGATGGCTTGTGTTAAGAGTTGTGTGAGCACCCAATAAAGTGATTTAAAATAATATAAAATAAAAGGTCAGTTTGAAAAAACTAACTAATGAATGAGTTGAATAAGCCTGCCGTGTAAAAGATCAGCATGTAAACACCAATGACACTTGCACAGACTCACAATGGAGGCTTGGAAAATGCAATCAGGATGAGAATCCCATGACGACAGCATCAAAAAGAAGAAAGCAATTAAAAATACATATTGAGCAAAAGAAATATAAGCCTTTTACTCTGAGAATTGCAAAATTCATTGAAAGAAATGAAAGACTCTAAATAAATGGAAAGACATACCATATTCATGGATTAGGAAGACTTACTATTGTTCAGATGGTGGTACTTGCTGGGTTGCGTGCTGCAGAATGCTAGAGATAGAAAACCAGTGTCCTCGTTTTACACAAGAGGAAACGAAAGGAAGCAATTCTCCACGTTTGGGCAAAACAAGATTTTACTGAACCCAGGGAATAAATATCACTTACCTCGCTTATCTAAAGAAAATGTAACTTAAACAATAGACCGTTTTACAAGAAACCATTTTATGACTCTCAAGGGCCATTAACCTGTCCCTTGAATATTGAAAGATTTGAATTTGAGAGCCGATGGCTGAGTGCCAATGCTGGAACCTGGGGTATGTTTATTGATCCACTGTGCCCCCCCCCCCAAGTCTCTTATCTTAGTGAGAGCATTATGTTTTATTGACGTTTCTGTGTAGGTGAGATCCGAGAAAATCAGAGGTGCCAAGAGTGGGAACAAGGGGAGAGATTGTTTTAATGCAAGAAGGGTCAGGCTAAAATGGGTGCAAAGGAGAACTTGTTGAGCTGCTGTTGACGTTTAATTAAGCAGCTAAGCATTGCCCACTAATTCAGGCAACCGTGTGGAAAGTCCTTATAAGTAGGTTCAGGCAGTCCGTGAGAGCCTGACTTGGTTATAATGTCAGGTTACCCCCACAAACAAGGTAAGCAATATCAGGCTCAATGCTCTCCTCTCCCTGGCCAAGAGCCCACTGTATACCTGTGAGCCTGTCGCATGCTATGCACATGGGCTCCAAGCCAGGCCAGATGCATTTTGCTCCCCTGGGTAGGATTTCTGTGGCATTGCTCTTCTCGAGGACTTGTCCCTGCTTCAACGGACTCAGATTCATGCCCTTAGCATGCTCTAGCCAGGACACAGAGAACTGAGGTGAGAACTCATTGGAAGTCCCACCTTCATCTCTGTAGAACCATGTGACATTGGGCAAATCCCTTCACCTCTTGGTTTCTGACTATCTGCCAGGGAGACAGGGTGCTTTCAGACCTAGCTGCACAGAGAGGCATTGAAGGGATGGTTATTCTCTGGGCTCAAGTCCCAGGTTCATCACTTCATGGGGAGCTTGGTCAAATTCTTTTACTTCCATGTGTCTTAGTTTTGTCCTCTGAGCAATGGGGAGATAACAAGAGGTTCTACCTACTCTTATTATAAAGTGTGGGAGACAGAACTGGGAAGAGAGTATAGGTGGACCAACTGTCAACACTCCTACGTCAAGGAGTCTGAGAGGTCAAGGCTCCCGCAAAGGAAACCTTCACGTACATGGGTTGGAGAGGCCTCCCACTCACCTTCTCCTAAGCAGAAGTTACTCTCCATGATGACACCGCCCCCCCTAATAATAATGCAAAATTTAAGGTGCTGTTTGCAAACACTAAACACACAGGCACATCCTATGCTCTTGAAGGGCAACTGCTTGAAGGGGATCCTCCTGAAGGTTGTCTTTCATCAGAAGCCATCGTAGGGCCCACTCCTTCTGATAAGGATTATAGATTGCCCCCCTAGAAAAGAGTTCAAAGACATCTAAGTCAAGCCAGATCAGAGACAACCAACGTTAGGTGGCCATCTTGACTCTGGAACCCGCTCTGCTTGCTACGTCTGTGCCTTCCTGTCACATGGGTGCCTCCAGCACCACCCCTTCTATTGCCTGACACCCCTAGGTCGTCCCCCACTGTTACGTGTAGGCCTCTAGTCCAACCCCTTCCTGTTACATAAGAGCTTAGCTTGGCTCGCTTGCCCCAGATTATTTAAGTCTACGAGTCAATCAAGCACGGCCTCATTCTGGTTCTGGTTATCATGGAAGAAGGTGAGCCCTTGCATGCTTTAATTTACCCCTCAATTTACACCCGAGACCCCTTCGGTGGTGGGGAGGCTTCCTCCACATAATAGAGTGGTGAGGATTTTATGGCTTTGGACATGCTGTCAGGAGAGAATGGTAAAGTGGAGGTTCAGAGGACAAGGCAGGCCGCTGACTAGATGTATGGTCTAGCCACTGACTAGCAGGCCGCTGACTAGCCACACAGTGGCTGCACCCATGGGCTCAGATCATGTAGCATGGAGGACGGTGCAGGACCCGACAGTGTTTTGTTCTGTTGCACACAGGGGTTACTATGCACCCACGGTACCTACACCAGGGGGACAGAATGAGTTAGCACTGCTACTGTCAGCTGGGCTGTGTGAGTGCTTGGTGACCCAGAACTATCTGTGGATGAACTTGGCATGGGCGGCATGAGCTGGAGACACGGTCCAGCTGGACTTGTGGCCTTCCTCCCCTTGAGATTCTGAAATGAACAGGATATCTTCTGTGAAAGTCCACAGCTATTTTAAACAGGCTAAAAAGAAACTCCGGCCAGTTGAGAGTGGTCTGATCTCAAAACCAAGTCCTCCAAGGCATGGCTGGGGGATCTGAAACCATTCAGCTTGCAGAAGGCAAGGGCAAGCTCGGTGGCACTCATAACTGTGGATAAAGATGAGGGTAAACACAGAGTTCTCATCTGGAAAAGACTAGGGGCTGAAAAGAAAGCTTCAGTGGGGAGAGCTCCTGGTCCACCCTCAGGAGGGCTTGCAGCCCCAGGCGCTGGCCGGCCCCTCTGGTCTGGGGTGGCGTACCAGGCATCTGGGTTCCGGGACTGGGACTCGACGAATCAGATGAGGCCTTTCCAAGATCCAATGGTCCTGGACTCTCCTGTTTCCGTCGGAGTGGCGATTTGACTATTGATAAACCTGACACGGACAATGCTGTTCCTATTGCAAAGTTCTGAGGCTTGAGGTTGGCCAGGATCTCATTTATCAAGAGTGCCTGCCCAGACTTCTGATCAAGGCCTCCGCAACCCGCCGTTCCTCTGAGCTCCTGCAAGAGTTAGGAAACATGGGTTGTGGTGAAGGCTCCTGCCAAGGCTCCTAGTCGGCCCAACCTGTCCTGACCTGGCAGGGTCATGAACCCCTGGACAAATCTCCACACTCCTCCTTTTGGATCTGCCCCAGAGCGGCCATCTGAGTTTGGGAAGGTGACAGTATGTGTATGCCATTCCTATGGCCCAAGGAAGGCTTTCTCACGCATTGCTTTCTACCCCAATGATGGAGGAATGGATAAACAAGCTCTGGATTATAGTTCATCAGTAGTAATAATAATAATAAACAATGACGAATCTCTTGAATGCTTCAAGATAGGGAGCAAGCTAGAGAAGATTATACTTAGCAAACTCAGTCGATCTTACAAAGATACATACTTAAGAACAGCATTGTTCAAAGCCAGAATAAAGGTTTATGTAACATAGATAAGAAATTGATGATTAAGAGGGAGTCAGGGACAGCGGATGAAATAGGGAGAGAGGAGGGAGGGAGGGATAGAGGGAGGATGGTGGGGTGGGGGAGGAAACACAAACACACACACA
>PVJH01027182.1:0-29133 GCA_004026705.1 Nesogale talazaci | reverse complement strand
TACACGGCTTTTCCATCGTTAAGGCCTCCTTTATGCTATAGTTGGTAGTGAAGATGATGAACAGATAGGGCAGGTGAATCATAGGGCCACCCATTCTGCTTCTTCAGAGTCTACTGCCATTCTCCAAACAGTTTAAAAAAACAAACAAACAAAACCCCCAAACGCTAGCCTGTTGCTTGAGTCACTACTGCCACTCTTGTCATTTACCCATGCTACCGAAAACCCAGCAAGTCTGAATCCAGCTCCAAACCTTTCGGGGAAAGGAATGCATTGCCAGCTGAGGGGCAGCCAGGGGATGACATTTAGCTGTTGGCCTGCTGAGATCCTTTTGCCTCTCTTCATTCACTCAACAAAGATTTGGTCGGTTCCCACGATTTAGGAAGCCCTCAAAGTGCAGTTGTTAAGGTGCTTGGCAGCGATCCCAAAGGTCAGTTGTTCAAACCCATCAGCTGCGCCACAGGAATACGTGGTGACCAACTGCTTCCAGCAAAAAAAGGATGAATCTTGGAAACTCCCGTAGACATTTGTACTCTGGTCTATGGGTTTTCTGTGAGTCAGAAACATCCATTTCGGCCAGTGGGTTTGGTTTGGTTTTCCCCCGCTTGGGGCATAGCAGATTTAAGAACTGTGGGAAATACAAGTCCCTTTCTTGATTTGCCACAAGAGAAACAAAAGAAAAAGAGAGAGAAGGAGGGGAAGGTCACCCCCCCTCCAAGTCCCCCAGCCAAAGACGGGCAAATATGTAGGAGAGATTGACAGCATGCTCAGATATTTAACTAGACATGAGAAATAGTTCTTTAGGCTCCACTTTCCACCAGAAACAAAGAGCCTTTCAATGGCCGTGGGGACTTTCTGGTTTCCCAGAGGCCAAAGCAAACTCCTCTTCTGCCAAAGCCAAGTCATACCGTACCTTCGATCCTTTCACAGAGCTTGTGCAAAGAGTGCATAGGGCAGGCCCCACACAGTTTAATCTGGGTCTTGGCGCTCTGCAGAGCAGCAGCTGTGCTGAAAGCCTGCTTCAGCGTCAGCATTACCTCATCAACCTGCAAGAAGAAACACAGGTGGGGCTGTAAAAGGGGTATTTGGGGTGTACACTAAGGACCCAAGAGCAACGGGAGACTTTTCTGACACTGACTAAATAGTGAATATAGAATGTGGGTGACTGGAAAACTGGCAGGGGAAAAAAATTAGTCTTGAAGCTGAGCCTTTTATACATACAACTTACAGCTTGTTAAAGAAGACCAATGATTTAAGGTGTGTCCCTAGCATGCTAATCTGTTATCTGAGTGCAACATTCATCCCATGGAGTCCATCCACCACAGACCATTTCACGAGTCCATGAGTTTTCTGTTTCATCCAGGGGTCTATCAGATAAAGACTTGGCTGGAAGTTTTGTCCATAGCATGTCAAACTCAAGAACTGCACTCCCTGCACCCTATGAAACCTGACTCATGGCAGCCCTACAGGGAGCACAGGGCTGGCAAACTAAGACTGTCAATCTGGATCAGAGTTTAGCGGCCCAATGTGGAACTCACTAGGCCACCAGGATGCCTTCTCCAACATAGAGGGAAGAGCAAAATAGGTTCAACTCCAGTGTTTGAGAATATCCCACAGGATAGACTCCTCTAGCCCAGTGGTTCTCAACCCTCCTAAGGCCTCGGTCCTCTACAACCCCCACAAGCATACAATTATTTTCGTTGCTACTTCATAACTGGAATTTTGCTACTATTATCAATCAGGCCACCACTGTGAAAGAGTGGCTCGATGCCCCCCACAAGGGTCACGACCCCCAGGTTGAGAACAGATGCTGCAGACCCCTTATTAGTGCAAAGCAAGCAAAATTGGTGTAAGTTAAATTCTAGGCAGGTAAGAGGGGCCCCACTACTTAGCCACATGTCTCACAGCTGTCTCCTTTCCCCACGCCCTCCCTCTTTCATAACCCAGTCAAGAAGTTTAAGCCAAAACTGTCTCATTTCCTGGTTGCTTCTCTGAAGGCAACTAACAGATTAGCTTCACACACATTGTCAAGTTCACCTCAGGTTGTACCCTTGTCTCCTCTACAACACAAGGACCAATGGAAAAAAAGGATGGTTGCCTCCCCCTTCTGTAGATGGAGGTCAAATTGTAAAACCGATATTAAGGATCTAAGGGAGACCAATACCTTCTTCTCAACTAGCTTTGATACTCGACACACCCATCACACTTATCAAGCACGACGTTTCTAGACACGTTTCCTATTCTTTGTGGTACCAGAATGAAGACTGGTTTGTCACTGACCATATTCCAGCTGCTTCTGCATTTGAATGTCTGAAGTGCGTGGAATAAAAAAGAAATGTTCCTTTTCCTCCACGACTGAAGGAAGACAGTCAACAGCAAGGAGGCAGCCATGACTGCGGGGATTTTTATTTCAGTGCCCGCCTTATGGATATATGTATACTAGGTCCTGTCGAGATGGCCAAGATAAAGCAGTCTCATGCAGACAACAGAAGTATTTCTGAAATTACCACCACCCATTCTAGCAAAATGCATCAATCAGGACCAAGGTCAACTTATCACAGTAGAGGAAGACAATAATGTTGATGAACACTTATGTAAACACTCAAATTAAGTATTTTTATAACATCTTAGAAATCAAAGAACCAACATCTCTAGAGGAGGGGAATTTTAAGGCCTCAAACTGTTGATAAAAGAATATCATAAATCCTCTTGTTAACAACTGTTAAGACATGGGTCTCTGCTAGCATAATAGGTCATACAGTATTATTTATTATTATTATTATTATTATTATTATTATTATTATTATTATTTACTAGTGCTGTTAATCACAAGGTTGGCTGTTTCAACTCATCCGCTGCTCTCTTGGAGAAAAAGGAGGCAGTCTACTCTTGTAAACAGAGGGGGGTTGGGCAGGCAGGGAGTAAGAAGGAACCAATCACAATGATTGGCATACGGCCCCTTCCCAGAGGGGCAAACAACAGAAAAGTGGGTGAAAGGAGACAGCGGACAGTGTAAGACATGAAAACTTTTATAAATTATCAAGGGTTCATGGGGAGGAAGGAAAAAGGTCGAGGAGCTGATACCAAGGGCTCAAGTAGAAAGAAAATGTTTTAGAAAAAGATGACAGCAACATATGTACAAATGTGCTTGACACAACGGATATAAAACTGGATTGTATTAAGAGCGGTGAGAGGCCCCAATTAAAAAAAAAAAAAAGATTTATAGCCTTGGAAACCCAAAGGGGCAATTCTATGGCATGGTCACAATTTGGAATCAACTCCACGGCAGTAAGTTTGGTTTGTTTTTTTATCAAAAGATAACGATCGACCACAGAGACTTCTCGCACCATGAGGTGCTCTCCCTATCTGTTGGGCTAAACAACTTTTTTAAAACAACTTTTTTAAAAAATCATTTTATTGGGGGTTCATACAACTCTTATCATTAGCCCTATATCCATCCGTTTTGTCAAGCACATTTGTATATTTGTTGCCATCATCATTTTCAAATACTTTTTTTTCTACTTGAGCTCTTGGGGGCTAAACAACTTTTACAGCATCCTATGGTGTAAATTCTTGAGCCCTCACATGTCTAAAGATAAGCTCCATGCTGTCAGTTCTTACGTTCAAAAACACCCAGCTTAAATTTTATTCAAATGAGATTTTTTTCCCCCTCGACCACTGCTCTCTCTGAAACATCTGCAACTTTCTTTATGCTTGCAAATGGCTCCCAAATCGAAACCTGTCCACCCACCTGCCCTCCTTACCTTGTTTGACCATTAATAGATGATAAGCTAGTTTAATGCTATGTGAACTAGAATCCTGGATCATTTACTTCCTGTAGTTGAACTTCTGCTGATTGTTTGTCTGCCTTTGTGGAAGATCTCTAAAGCCTAAATAACGTAGGATTTTCCCCACATCTTTCAAACCAATATTGGATACAGTATTTTTTAAATAATTCCTGTAGCTTTTCGGGCTTGTAAAACAAGACTACAGCATCTGCCTATACTTTTTTTTTAAGACTTAGAACTTTTTTAAGTACTTAAACTTCCTAGGCTAATTCTCCAGGCCCTATCGTAAGCAACAAGTGTTTAGAAGCACTATTCGTGAACCCATCGCAAGTGCACTTAATGACATGCTACAGAGAAGCAAAGGGAACTATTGATTTTGAATTCTTTGCTCAGTGAAGATAAGCCAGCATCTGTGGTTTGGCAATTCCTTCGCTTACACAACTGCCACGGCCCCATCACTGCTACGGCTTCCAGCCACCATCTCCAACCCCACTGCTGGGGGATCCATCCCAGGGCACCGCATTTGCACAGCGCCGAGAACCACTGCCCAAGGCTCCCGAGACCCTGCGCCTTTACAGGAGCAGAAAGCTTTGTCTTTCTCCCACCAGGGAGCTCCGGTTTTCAGAACTGCCTCTTATAGTTGGCAACCCAATGCCTGACCCCACAGCAAGGAGATCGCCGACACTAAGGAACACTTGGCTTTGTTCCATGCCTCCATGACTCCTGCCACCCTCTATTGTGTGGGTGGCCGACACACTTGCTGTCAGCTCTCCCCACGGTCTCATTCTGCAGCCAGGCTGTCTGATGAAATTAGAGTCAACAAAGTTTGAGTAACACCAGCACGGTTCTGTCCTTCAGAATCCTGATGCCAGAGCTGAGATCCTTTCTGACTCAGCCTCACAGTCACAGGGGGACATTCGCAGACAAGCTAGGCTGTTGCCTTAGACACAGAGTTCCTGAAAGGGGGAAAACTGCAGCAGGCTCCCACACTCTCTGGCATGACGGTCATCTGCTGCAAAATGCCCATTCAAACAAAGGCATCGGGGCGGTGCAGTGCAGTCAGCAGTGGCTTGCTAACTGCGTGAGTGGTGTTCAAACCCCACCCCCCAACCCCCGCCCAGTTGCTCCAGGGGAGAAAGAAGAGGCTGTCTGCACGCAGCTACATGTATAACCTTGAGACATCAGCCTATGGTGAAGGGGAGTGTAATAAGTCCAGAAGAGAAAGGAAAGAGGGAAAACAAAAGGGAGCAGGGGCAGAGTCAGCTACTGGGAAGTTTGAGAAGTTGTTTCTATCACTGAACATAAAAATGAGGATGTGAAATGTAAACCCTCACCTAGTTCACAATATAAAGATTTTCTAGTCTTGGAAAGCTGAGCGATCAGTCCTGTTCTTTCCATACGACAGTCCTGCAGGGTCGATCTGAGTAAGGTAGGAAATAAGAATTCTCCGAGTCTTCCTCCAGTGATGAGAGAAGAACCAGCAGCAAGATGATGCCTGGTGGCCCAGAGGCTGTGCACTGGCCTACTAACCCCAAGGTCAGCAGTTGGAAACCCACTAGTTGTTCCCTGGTTTCCCTGAGGCAAACCAGGGTCGCTATAAAGGGTTACAATCTTGGAGCGCATGGGGGCAGTTCTAGACTATCCTGCAGGATTGAGTCCAAATCAACTCAATGATAGTGAAGTGGGGTTGTATTTAGGGGGGGGAGGGTAATCTCGTCTGAGGTGATCATACACGGTCATCACTCCACTTACCAGGGACTCACTGGCACACTGGAACACGTAACAAATATAGTGGCTCAGCCCAGGCTCTGGAGACTCCCGGCAGATAAATCCAAAGTGATCCACATGCTTTATGCCCTAGAGGAGGGAGAGAATCACAAGGTTTATAAGAACACCTCCCCTGAATCAGCAAGAGGCTGTCAACATCAGGTCCAAAAAAGTGTCTCCTTCATCGAACTGGGACAGGGAACCCAGCATAACAGCAACCCACTTGGTGACCTTTGAATATACAGCAAAGATGGAGATAAACTCTGAGGTTTGGTTCTGACGACAAATAAGCTGAAAGAACCACAATAAGCTGAAAGACCCACAGGAAAAACGACACGGACAGCATGATCTGCTGTAGCTGGGATACGACGTCTTCCCATCTCTGGAAACAGCGCTCTCCTTCTGGAGCTTCTGAGAAACCTGGAGGTCCAACCCTCACCTGGTTTTTTGTCTATGGGAGGCTAAGAATAAAAGAGCAAGTAGCGACGCCGCTGTGCAAAGTAAATAGAGACAAATGGGTAGAACCCATATCACTAGACAAACAGATAGAAATCCCGAGGAGAAACACCTGTTAGAAGATCAATACATAAACTCTCGTAGGCATGAAGTTTTCACGGCAGCTGTGGAAAGGTTATGGAGGAATTCTAGTCTGTCCTGCAGGGACAGAATCAACTTGATGGCAGTTTGGTTGCTTAAACTTGGTTTCATTTTTCTTGGCAGTTGTTTGTTTTTGCATGCTTGATGAGCATTGCGAGTTTTCTTTCTCTCTTCCTGGGAGACTTGGGAGCTGTGAACTCTGGGCACACTTGGGGGTCAAGAGTGAATGACACCTCTTCTGCACACCAGGGAGGCACTGTTAGAGCCATGTGCTGCTAACCGCAAGGTCATCAGTTTGAAACTACCCAATGCTCCAAAGAAGAAAGATGCGTCTTTTCCCCCTGATAAGAGTTGTTTTTTCCGAACCTACAAGGGAAGTTCTACCCTCTCCTAGGGTCGCTGGGAGTCTGAGACAAGTGCCGGGCAGGGAGTTGGGAGATTTTTGCTTTGTTTTGTTTTTGAGATCATACATTGCTCTGACGAATAGGTAGCACCAAGCTCCAGACAAAGAAACTTCTGGTTTAGGTCAAGCTCTGTCCTAACCAAATTGATGCCTCCTAACACACCCCATATACTGCCCTCTTGGAGCTGACGGTCTTGCAGCGAGCAACAGTCATCATAAGAATTGTATGAGCCCCCAATAAAATAATTCATTAAAAAAAAAGGAGGGAGGGAGAAGGAGGAGCTTATACCAAGGGCTCAAGTGGAAAATATTTCAATATGATAACATTTGAAATGAATATGGTAATATGTGTGCAGGTATTCTTGATACAAATGATGTCTTGAATGTTGTAAGAGCTGTAAGAGTCCCCAATAAAATAATTGGAAAAAAAAAAAAGAATGTGCCATCAAGGCCGGCCCCAACCAGAGCCAACCTGACCCCTGCCCTAGAAGTCTGTGCCACAGAGAACACTACACTTTCAAGTGAGGGAAGGAACTGACTTACCAAGCCAACACGGAAACAAACCAAGAAAGCAAAAGGGAAAGGGCAGTCAGCCTAGCCTCCATAATGGCACAGCGAGACCAGAGGACTGATGCACACCTCCCCCTGCCCCCCGCAATCCACCTCCACAGAGCTGCTAAGGCACAGAGAGGATTGTGGCACTGCCAACAACGCGGGACATGTGGCCCCTAACTGGAGCGTACGGCAACAGAGGGCAATAAAGGGACGCACAGCGAGGAGCTAGTGTGGCCTGAATCCCCTGCAGTGGGACCAACCAAAAGGGGAGCATAAGAAATCAGCGGTTGAAGCAAAGTTAATCCACAGAGCCCTATACAGTCCCCAAAATACTTTGGGCTCAGAGGGGCAGACCACAGAACTATTATGGGTTTTGTTTTTGTTTCTGTCGTTTTCTTTTTTTGACCTTTCTTTTCTTACTGTTTGGACTAGGACTTTGCTGATTTGCCTACTTCTCTAACACAGACATGGGAAGCAAGCTTGGAAGAAAGCATCAGGGTCAATGATCCTAGTGGGTCTTGGAGGAAGAAGGTGAGGGGGGAGGCTATGGTAAGCAAGCAACACCATAGACAGGGGAAGAACTGGGATGTTAAACCCAACATCTAGGAGGTTGTAGAGATCCACCCTGTGGGTATTAGAGCAACACCAGTCTAGCTGAGAAGTACTGAGAGGTAGAAGAAGAGGAAAGTGATGGCGGGGCAGGAGGAGACAAAAGGAAACAGAAAAAAGCTCTAGGAAGCAAAGCTATGTAGATAGAGGTCCTCACAGAAGTGTGTACTTATGTAAACACATTAATCCATAAAAATAAAAGTACTGCCCTATGTACATTTATTTATAAAGCAATACACAGAGGCTGTGAATTGCCTTGGGCCTCAGCTCATAGCCTCCCTCAATATAAGAACACATTGTTCAAACAAACTGGCATTTTGTGATGCACACCCCACCCCCAACCTCCCTCATAAGATCACTAAAGACAAAATCTGGTAAATAAAGCAAATGTGGTAACGACAGTGGATGGTGCCTGGCTACTAACAGATATAGTGTCTGGGGTTTTAAAGGCTTGAAGTTAAATAAGTGCCATCCAAGAGTGAAGCAACAAGCTCCCATGGAAGAAGCACAGCAGCCAGTATGATCATGAGGTGTCATTGGGACCAGGTAACAGGCATCAGAAGATTCTTAACAAACAACAAACAAAAAAAACAAAAATGCATTGGTGAGTATGAGGGGGACCGGAGTGGAGACCCAAAACCCATCTGTAGATAATGGAACATCCCCTCACAGAGGGGTCCCAGGGAAGGCATGAGTCATTCAGGGTGCAGTGGAGCACTAATGGTTCATGCAATATACCTCTGATGCCTTGAAGCCACCACTATCATGACCCCAGTGCCACTTCCCACTCTGGACTAAACCAGAACAAGTACAGAGGTTTCTCCAGAAACACAGAACTCGGGAACAAGAATGGGAATAAGTGATACCAAAAGGGTAGGAGAGGTAGGGACCAAGAAGGTGCTGATTGCAATAAATGGCCAAAAAACACATGTGGGATTAGTAGAAAGGCAGAGATATAAATGGCTTGGTGAGTCTTGCTTTTCTAGGTCTCTGGTCTGTTGCTCTCTGATGATCAGACCAGTTTGTGGCTGCCTTAGCTAGTCCTCTGCTTCAGCTGGCAAGGCTCACTGCCTTTGAGAAATCCCTGAGGAGAAGTCACATGGACTTACCCTGATGCAGCCCTGCATGCTGGAGAAGCTGAGGGGAGGCACCTGCCAGCGCTGAGATGCTTACAGCGCCACTGGATTCAAAGATTTTCTACCCACTGGCCTGTGATCCTCCTGCATTCGGCATCAGTGTGCATTCTGTGAGTTCTAGGAGGATTTTGTAGATTGGCGCCACACATATGGACTAAGTCGGGTTTATGGGCTTGGACTGGACGGGGCTGAGATGATTTCTGAATGCACGCTTACCCTATATACAAAACTATCTCTTATGCATACTTGAGTTTCTGTGAATATGTTTCTCTAGTTTACCCAGACTAATACACTGTCCTTTCAGAAGCAGCTGTAGATCCCTCCTCCATTCTGACTCTACTTTCTTTTGTTATCAGATTTGTCCTTGTTAGGGGTCATTGTGTGGGCTCTGACCCACAGTGACTGTGTGCACAAGAGCAAGAAGCAGGTCACGCTCCTGCACGATTCTCATCATTGTTGCTAGGCCTGCGCCCCCTGTGGTAGCCAGTGTGTCAGTCTGTCCCCTCAAGGGCTTTCCTCTTTTTCTCTGCACCTCTACTTTACCTAGCATGACGCCCTTCTCCAGGGACTGGTCTCTTCTGACAATATGTCCAAAAGTCTGTAATTCTGCCACCTTTGCCTCTAAAGAGCACTCTGGCCAGGCTTCTCCCAATGCACAGTACCAGGTATTTCAACGTTCTTCTCCAATCCCACAGTTCAAACGCATCGATTCTTCGACGGGCTTCCTTATTCGGTGTCCACCTTCCCCATGCACAGGAGGCAGTGGAGAACGCCATGGCTTGGGTCAGGCCCACCTCGGTCCTCAAAGCTACATCCTTGCTCTTCAGAACTCGTGTAGCAGGACTTGTGCTGCTAAAGAGGTCTTGTGCAGCAGGTCGACCTAATGCCACACGTCTTGTGATCCCTCGGCCGCTGCTTCCATGAGGGTGGATTGTGGGTCCACGTAAGACAGAAGCCTTGACAACCTCGAGCTTTTCTCCCTTTATTAGAGTATAAAACTTTATCTGCTCAGTATGACGTTACCACTCCACATAATATTCTGGAGCCTGGTGGCAAACTTGGTTAACTTGGGGCTGCTAGTCACAGGGTCAGAAGTTTGAACCCAGGAGCTGCCCCATGGGAGAAAAATGAGGCTCTCTGCTCATGCCAAGATTTGCAGCCTTGGAAACTCAAGGCAGATCTATACTGTCTTATAAACCCCACACCAAATTCACTGCGGTCAAGTTGACACGACTCAAAGCACCCCTAAAGGGCAGGGTAGAACTACCCTTGTGGCTTCTGAGTCTGCAACTTTTCCAGGGAGTAGAAAGCCTCCTCTTCCTTCCCTGGGGTGGCTGACCTAGGGGTTAGCAGCCCAAAACATAACCACTACCTCATGGACTCGGTAGTGGTGGTTGTCTAATATTTTAAAATTTTAACATAAGATATTATAAGTGAATACATTAGCCCACATCGATATATACATTGATAAACATGATGCCTAAATTCCCTCATAACTTTCAAAGGGAAAGATATCGGCATCCCACATCTCTTGCCAAATCCAAAATTTAAGAAAACAATCATATTAGAAATAATGGATGGCCGTGATTTGGGAAGGGTAAAACTCAGAAAGCAACCTTGACCAGATCCACTTCCGTACAGAGGTAGCTTAGTCACTGCTCATAAAGATGTCAATTCTTCTTCGTCCAGGCACCTTTCCCCAAAAGCACTGGGGCATTAGTTTTGACCTTCCGACATTTACATGTAGATACTCCCTCTACTTTGACTTCTCGAAAACTCTTTCTGTATTGACATGACGTTAGTGGAGCTCTCCCTTGTGCTAGAT
This sequence comes from Nesogale talazaci, assembly GCA_004026705.1. Classification (NCBI taxonomy): domain Eukaryota; kingdom Metazoa; phylum Chordata; class Mammalia; order Afrosoricida; family Tenrecidae; genus Nesogale; species Nesogale talazaci. The sequence goes on along the minus strand of PVJH01027182.1, from coordinate 18,456 downwards.
TGTCTAAATACTTCCCATGATTTGCAGTCCACTAGTGTATGTCGTGTAATCTCGTACGCTTTTCCCTGTACCCATTATGCAAACACATGCCAAATGCAAAAACACACCCAAAGGGCAAGCTGTGACAAGGCTTCTCTGAAATCTCCGCCATTCATCTAAGCGTAAATTGAACACACGAGTTCTCCTTTTAGCAGCCATTTCTATTTTATGAGTCATTTCTTCTCTTCTTGTGGCCTAAGGAGAAAACCAAACTCAATTACACCCACAAATGCCACTGCCCAGATTCTGAGGAACTCCAAGTGTGAGGGAATTTTCAAAAGATAGATCGAGGTTTCGCAGTGGAGGGAGTCTGGAGAAGGCATGCTACAAAGCCGCAGAGCTGAGGAAGCTATGGAGAAGCCAGGGATGGTTGACGCTAAGGGACCTGGCCCGGGCTCGTGTCACTGGGATAAAACCAAGCACGAGTGTCTTTCTAGTGTAAGTAAGATTCTGTTCTCGACTAAGAGTGTAGTGGCTGCTGTTTGGTACAGTGAGCTAACAGTTGCCCAAGTTTTAGCTCCGTTATTGTGAGGTCAATTCAGAAACAAGATTGCGTTGGTTCGTTCACATGCGGTGATAAAGTTCAGTACATACCTGAGAACAAGAGGAAATATCTTTAAAATTCTTTTCAAGCACAACCGATTTAGTGTCTGGGCTGATGAGGTTGATCTCAAATCGTCCAACCTTAAAAATAAAAATATTCCGGTTAATTTAAACAGGCAAGGACCCAAGGTGCTGCTTTATCCTTCCTCTAATCACGCAGCCCCAAATAAAGACATCTCAGGCATCACTTATTATCTAGTCACGTATTCTTCAACATTCAATTCAGCCTACATGTCAACTGGACGTGCAAGGTGCTTCAAAATATGTCTTCCCTTCTGTTTAAGAAATCATGAGAACTACGGTAGTCTGCATTTCCAAGATATAAGAAACCAAGTTTAAACACTAACGCACACAGAAGGGAGAAGCCGCAGCCTGATGTATTCCAGTAAAGCCAAGGGAACACTCCCGGCCTTGTTTATCAAGGGGCATTGTGGAATTTCCGCCTGAGAGTTTCTTAGAACAGGACAAAAAAGACAGACGTTCAATTGTTGGCAAGTACTCAATATGACAAGCTGAGGGTGGGTGAAGGAACCTCTACAAGTCCGTGCTAGAAATCATTGCAAGGGAAGCCTGCCACTTTCTAGCTCTTCTCAGCGCACACTTTGCAGAGAAGGATCTTCTTTTACATTCAGGTGGCACGCGTCCAACCTTCTTAGGAACTGGAATCCATGCCATGGCTGGGAGCTTCAGGGTTTGCTAATGCTCGCATTGGGGTTTTTGGAGTCACTCCCTTTCATCTGACTGGGTCAAATCAGTGTATTCTCTGACCGTCTAGACTTCCCTATTTTTACTTTTTTTATGGGAAAAACTCTTTCTTTTCTAAACTGCATCAGTCCCCCACATTAATTTTTTTTAAGTCCCGTGTCAGGTGGGCTTTTCTGTAGTGATATATATATTTTTTTAAAAACATACCATGTCAACAATCAAAGCCCAAACCTAACCAGACTCCTGCCATTGAGCGGATACTAACTCGCAGCAAACCCCCAGGCCCAGCCGAACTGCTCCTGGCAGGGTGCGAGGCTGGCAATCTCCGTGGCAACAGAAAGACTCCTCTTCCTCCTCAGGAGCGGCTGGTGGTTTCAAACTGCTCACCTTGCTGCTAGCAGCCCAAAGCGTCTTCTACTGGGCCACCAGGGCCCCTTCACTAAACATCAACTGAAAGCAAACCGCAGCACACACTCAGAGTGGTGTCCTGGTGACGAGTTGGGCAGTTTGAAGGCATCAGCCGCCGCAAGAGAAAGACTGGACTCTCTACAATCTCCGGGACCCCCGAGGGGGCGAATCTGAGTCTGCACTGACTGGCGATGGTAGTGCATTTGCTTTTTTTCCTTTTTATTGTCTCCGCCAGGTTTCTACAGAGTTCTTTCGCTGCTTCTGTGGGGCTCCCCCTGCCTGATCTGTTACCTCAGGTCTATGCCCCTTCCCTCTCTCTCGCTGCTTCTGTGGGGCTCCCCCTGCCTGATCTGTTACCTCAGGTCTATGCCCCTTCCCTCTCTCTACCTGCCTTCTCTGCCTCTGAAGAGGAAAGAAATAAAAGGGGGATCGCCAACTCTCTAGAGGTGGTCCCTAGCTAGAGCAGCGATTCTCAAGCTGTGGGTCACAACCGCTTTGGGAGTCCAACGACCCTTTCAGAGGGGTCCCCTGATTCTTAACAGTAGCAAAATGACAGTGGGGAAGTAGCCAGGAAAATAATTTTATGGGTTGGGGGTGGGGGGGTGTCACCACACCATGAGGACCTGTAGGAAAAGGTCGCAGCCTTAGGAAGACGGAGAAACGCCGCTCTGGAGGGAGGTGAGCAGAAGCAGGCCAGCCAGCTGCTGCTCTCTGGAAACTCAGGATCACATACCTGCCAGGAAAGGGCAGAGTGGTTTCCAGCTGGGCTGTGATCAGGGAGTCAGCAGTTCGAAACTACCAGCCACTCTCTGGAAAGAAGACAGGCAGAGCTTTCTGCTCCTGACTGCGGCTACTGTTTCCAAAAAAACACAGGGTGGTTCTGCCCTGGCCTAGAGGGTCCCAGTGAATGAACATGGACTCTGTGGCATGAGCTTGGCTGGGTGGTTTGGGAGAACAAATACCCCTACAGGTTGCCTGCTAACTGCAAGGGCCACAATCCCAACCCTCAGCCGCTCTTGCACAAAGTCGAGGCTTTCTGCTCCCGCGGACATTTACGGCCACCGTCACACAAAAGGGCAGTGTGGTGCTACCCTTTCGGGACCCGATGAATGGGAGTACCTGAAAGAGCATTGTCCTGTTCTCCTCCGAGTCCGAGGGCTGCACGTGGCTGGGCGCGCTGGCGTGCCTCCGGCGAGGCTGGGCGCGCTGGCTGTTCTCCTGCGCCTTCCTCTGCATGACCGCGGTCACGCTGCTGCACCGTGCCCGAAACTCCTGCTGGTCGTCGAAGCCACAGTCCTCCAAGATGCGCTCCGGGAAGCACGCTCGCGGGCTGGACAGGGCGGGCTGGCTGGCCACGGAGGGGATGCCGGTGTGCGCCCTGGGCTCGCCATCGGCTTCCTCCAGCAGGCTGTCTGAAGGCGGGCTGGGCAGCTCGGCCTCGAAGACCATGAGATCCTCGCCGGGGTCGGCGGCGCGGGGCGGCTCGCCCTGGATGCGGAGGCGCTGCTGCTCGTGCAGGCTGAACTTCTCGATGCAGTCGTCGATGAGGCTCGAGGGCGCCTTCTTGTGCGTGACCGTGACCTTCCCGCAGTACAAGACCTCAAACTTCTGAGAGTTGTAAAAGGCGTCCTCCGCATCTTTGCTGGGCTTCGTGTCCTCCTGCATGGCAGCTTTGGACAACTGCCTGATGCTGCTAATAACATCAGGGACCTGGGGGCGGAGAGCGGAAGAAATGGGTAAGAAATAACCTACGTGTAGCTGGTCCCGTTAATATCGCATGGAGTGTGATAGGACCTGGAGGGGCTTTTGAAAATTGTGGGAAAACACTCCACTATCTCATCATTCTATTTTTCCATGAACGCTTTGACACCCTTACCCCTTATATGAATAAAATACAAAAATTGATAGTCCCTGTACAAGATAAAATGTAAAAATTAAATGAGACTGAAGTGATTTGAAGTAAATGCTGACATTCAGTGACAGCGGTATATTGTGTGTTCCTTTTTTTTTTTTATTTCTGTACTCGCACAGTGTACCCGTATTTTCCTTTTTCCGGTGATTTATTTCCCAAAGACCAAAACCACAAGACCAAGGTGGCTCTTTCATTAACTACAAATGTCCTATCATGATGAATTGCACGCGTTAGTAGGCTGTTACCCCAAGATCAGCGGTCCACACAGGCCCAGTGCTCGCAACAACACCTAGCGTCTCAGAAACCCAGCACGGATGTTCCGCTCTCTGGGGCTGGGTTGCTCTGACTTCTAATCCACCCAACAGCAGTGGGTTAGGTTTGGTTTAGGTATTCCGAACCTCCGCTGCAACAGTTCAAAGATCCAAAAATAAGATACACTTTCTGGAGAAAGAGACGAAAACCCAAACAACCTCTTAGGAGCATTCGCCATCAGGGACAGGTCAATGAAAACCCCGGGGAGATACCACGCTGCCCTTTAAAGGGCATCTAACATCAAAAAGAGCACGCGCTGGCCAGAACTGTGGAGAAACGAGAATGCTCTCACACATCATAGAGGCGAATGTGTACACAACGGTACAACGACTTTAGAAAACGGGTAGCTTCGTAGAAAGTCAAACCTAACCCTGACACGAGCCAGACGCTCCACGCCAAGGTATTCATCTGCAAGACCAGAAAAGATTGTCCCCGCCAGGGCTTGTTCATGGCTGCATTCATTACTCACAAGGGCCCCATGCACCACCCCCCAAAAATAGACTCAACGCAGATGCCCCTCAACAGGTGAACTCAAGGATTGTCACAAAGTGGACTTTGACTCACAGCAACTAAAGGGCAGAGGGGAACTGCCCCCGTGGGCTTCTGAGGCTGGGAAGCCTCATCTTTCTGTTTCTCTTAAGAACTCAACTCACAAGCCACTGGCCACAAGGGTTCCTGAACAAGAGAACAGATATATGGAATGTGGTATATCAATGGAAGAGTACCCATCACCCTTCACCTAGTTTTCAATAGCTTCCCAGGTGATTTCCCTTATAGCAAGATCCGTATAGCATCCTACAAGGCCCTCACATAACACACATATAGATTACATTTGCACAGCGACTATTCATTCTCTTGATGACCTTGGACGGCTTGGTTTCCACCCTCATCTCACTTTCTCTGACATGATCGCCTTCTTAGCGCCCTCTTCCACATGGACCTGTGACTTTTCCAACATCATCTGCCTGGCTCACTCACTCCCTTACCTCATTTCAACCCAGGCTCTAATGTCACTCTAAGCCCTGGTGGCTAAGCGGTTATGTGTTGTGCTACTAAACATAGTCAGTGCTTCAAAACCACCAGCCCACTCATCAGGATAAAGAAGAGGCTCTCTTCTCCCCCGAAAATTTACAGTCTAGAACATAGGTTCTCAACCTGTGGGTCAAGACCTCTCTTGGGGTGGAAGGACCCTTTCACAGGGGTCACCCGATTCATTACAGAAGCAAAATGAGAGTGATGAAGTAGCAATGGAAATAATTTTATGGTTGGAGGGTCATCACAACATGAGGTACTATATGAAAGGGTCACGGCATCAGGAAGGTTGAGAACCACTGGTCTGGAAGAAAATCTTCTAGAATTGATTGTGATGGGGATTGTACAACTCTTCTTGGTATGATTGAATTAATGAACTGTATGGCATGTGGATGAAATGCCAATAAAACTGTAAAAAAATAAAAAAGACAGTCTTGGAAACTCATAGGGGCAGTTCTCCTCTATCCCATTGTGTTAGTCTATTGGAGTTTGGGGGGAGGCACAAAACGAGCCCTTGTGATGCCGGAGTGAAGCCCTCAGCTGCTGTGGCAGTCATGTGCTGATGTCAATTTCATGATTGAGATGTAGGGGTGGCGTCTAGCCTGTTAATCTCGAGATAGCCATTGAGTAGCTAATGAGGCCTCTGTGTGGGCACAGCTTTCTCCTGAAACTTCTGAAAAATCTCGCGGTATTTCCCTCGTGGAGGTGAGAGGCCATCTCCCCAGTTGTTGGGAGTCAGTCTCCAAGACGACAACCTATGGACAAGACAAGATGGCAATATCCGAGGAGCTGGAGGAGAAGCCACACAGCCTTATCCTGATGGAACCAGACCTCTGAAGCTGGAGAAGCCACGTGGAGATCCCTCTCAGCGCTGAGTTGCTTCTACCACCACTGGATGCTGTAGATGGATCCTGAGCCCTGGGAGCGAGGAGCCATGGGGAGATCCCTGCTGGTGCCGGGACTCTGCACCCACTGACCTGTGACTTTGTGAGTCGGAAGGAGATGTTATAGATCGGTATTAGGCATATGGGCTAATGTCAGACTTTGAACTGAACTGGGGTGGGATCCTTTCTCAGTGTCCCATCTCTCTTGTATATAAACCTTACCCTTATATCCATATGCATGTCTATGAATTTATTTCTCTAGTCTACCCAGACTAACACAGCTGCTAACCAAAAAAGATGGGCAGTTCCGCTCCACCAGCCACTCCATGGCAAAAAGATGTGGAGACCAGCTTCTGAAACGACTGGCGACCTTGGTCACCTTCTGGGACAGATCTACTCTGTGGGGCAGGGTCGCTATGAACCAGAATCGACTCACTGGCAAAGGTTTCTTGGAGGGACAAACGATTCACGATGAAATGCCAACATAAAGTTTGGCAGTTGGAACCCACCCAGCAGTACATTGGAAGAAAAAGGCTGGAAAGCGGATCTCATTAAGATTCCAACCAAGAAAACTCTTAGGTAGCACCTGCTACTCTACCATCAGGGGTCACTGTGAGTTGAAATCCCCTGTCCGCCACAAATAACAACATGACTCTGTGAAGGAGATCCCTCTCCTCCAACCCTGTACCATACTCCCACATGTACACACATACACAAACACACAGCATCCCCGGAAGCTTTCCCAGCACCAGCAACCACATCAACAACATGTGTTTATGAAGAAGACTAGCATGTGAGCTCTAGAAGGGTAGTGGTGCCTGTCTCTCTTGTATTTCAGTCCTGTAGCCCAATGGTCTATTATCCTGAGTATGAAGTCGGTTCTCAAGATTAGTTGGTCCAAAACAATTGGCCCTGAGGATTTTTATCTTGAAAAACGGGAGAGGTTGTATGCTGACACGTGTGCAGCACCAATTCCGCCAACAGAATGTCTTCTCCTCTATGTAATGACCTGGAGTTGGGTGGCCAAAGCATTCACGCATTACATCAGATAAGCTTCCGATTTTGATTCTGAGTATTTCCTCCGAGATGCTAACATCCAGATGACTCATCCTAAACGTGTCTCTGGAAAAAGGAAGGTGTTTCGTATGGCTTTATGGGCAGCCATCATTTCCCTTTCCCTTTGGCATGGTTTACCCACCAAATAAGGGTTGAAGCTACAGAAAAAGAGTTGGCTGACACTCAACCCTGAAACAAGTCAAATGGTCCCAGTGGGTTGGACTAAGTAAGCCCATAGAAAAATGGCCCTCTCTTCTTCACTAACCATATTTTATCAAATTAATTTTCACCTTATTCTGTAATCATCACCACCCTCAACACACACACTGTCACTGAGTCCTCTCCAATCCCTATGACAGAGTCGAGTGTTTTTTAGGGTTTCCATGACAGTACATATTCATGAGCCCACACAGCCTCACCTAGTCTGCCACAGAGCAGCTGATGGGTTTGAACTGCAGATCTTGCAGTCTGCAGCCAATACCTACCCCACAGAGCCACCAAGGCCACATCCTCCTGAATTCCCAAATCGGTCTCTCCAGACTGCAGAAGCAGTCTGAAATACTCATGTTATCTGTGGGGGTTTTCTTTCACCCATAGAATGTCAATCTTCCTAGAAACATTGAAGTGGTTTTGGGTGCCAAGTTATGAGCTCTGGTGTTGCAATGATTCAGTCTTTGACTATTGATCCAGAGCTCCGTGGTTCAGACCCATCAACCGGAGTCAGACCAGGCCAACGGCATCCGTAAAAAGAACCGCCTAGGAATCGCTGCAGGGCAGTTCCACTGTTCTTGTAGGTACAAAATGAGTCAGAATCCACGCCTTGGCACCAGGCTTGGTGCCAGCTTCACTTAGATTCCGAAATTGCAACTGGAAGTCCCATAAATTCCGTTCAAGTATGGCTGCCCCAAGTCATGTGTGTGACCAGATACCACAGACGCAAACCCCAAACCAATTCACTGCCATCGAACCAACCCCCTAGGACAAGGCAAACCTGCCCCCATGGGTTTCTGAGACTCCAACTCGTTCAAGGACCAGACTACCTCATTGTTCTCACTCGAAGTGGCTGGTGGTTTCAAAATACTGCCTCGGGTAACAGCCCACTGCAGAAACACAAACAGCAGAAATGCATTCTCTCTTTCAGGTGGGGCTGCTGAAAGTCTGAACTCCAGATGGTAATGGTTCTCCTTGCTCCTCCTGCAGGCTCCAGGACGGCATCGTGTCTTGCCACTTCTAGCTTCAAGGACGGCCAGTGGTCAGTACCATTCCTTGACTTGTGGCAGCAGCACTTCAAAATCTGCGTCTCTCTTCCTGTGGCTGTCTTCCCTTTGTGTCTCTCCCTGTCCAGGTTCCTCTCATCTTAGATGAGCACCAGGGAGCAATGGTGGCATAGTGAGTTACACCCAGAGCTGCCTACACCAACCGCCACCCCTGACCCAGCAGTTTAAACCCACCCACTGTCCCTCAAGAAAAGATGGGGCTTTCTGCTCCCCTAAAATTACAGCATTAGAAACCCACTGGGGCAGTTCCACTCTGTCCTCCAGGGTCAGAACGAGGTGTAACTGGCTGAATGGCGGTCAGTTTGGTTTTGTTTACTTATTTTGGCATACAGACACCCATTTGACCTTAACTTGATTCCTTCTGCAATGAGAGTATTTCCAAAGAAAGTCACATTCATGGGGGGAGGAAGGGGAGGAGAGGACTTAAATTGATCTTTTGGACTGACACAAACCTTCAACACCCTGTAGGTAATTTAATCTTCCACTAACTCCAAGTGTTAATGTTACACCATAAAACACGAACAACAATTTTCATTGTGCCAAAGACCTTCTCTCTGATTATGACTAACCCAGCGTCCATTGGCCTAGGCTGTGGGACTCATCCCTCCCAAAAGGACCCAACACCATTAAGCTCTCTGTCTGGCTTGTCATTAGGGCAAGACGTGCTAAAAGCTGAGCCTTAAACAACCCCTGCTGGAGACTGGGGGGCCATCCTAGAAGGGACCCCAGGATAAACCACAGAAGTGTAATCCTCATAGTGGAAGAATGAGCATCAGGGCACCAGGGGGGCCTTTTATCCTAGTATCTATCTAGGGGATCAATCAGAAGCAACTCAAGAGCCATGAAATCTCAAAGAAGCACTTGTACATACAAACGATATTTTGGAATAATCTCATTTTCTGAAACACAGTGTTGACTGACATGCGTAGATTTGTGTGTGTGTGTGTGGCATCAATGCCCTGGTGGGAGTGGGATGCCCAGCCCTGCTCCTGGAGAGTTGCTATTGGATTTGAACTGTCAACCCTTTGGGCTGCAGTCCCGCACACAGCCACTACGCCACCAGGGCTCAGCCCTTGTGCATAGATTTTTAATGAATTTATTTAAGCTCATAGATAGGAGCCCTGAGGTTGCAGTAGGCTATACATTAGGCCTCTAACTGCAAGGTCAGCAATTCAAAGGCACTAGTTATGCTGAGGGAAAAGGTTAAGAATTTCCACACGAGTAGGGAGAGGCAGTCTAGAAATCCGAAGAATCAGTTTCCCTCTGCTCTGCAGGGTCTTTGCTACAGAGTCAGAATCGACCCTGTGGCAGTCAGGTTTTGCACTTTTATATGCAGTGCACCTTCATTAGGCCTGGAGATGCTAGCAAAGAGGTGTTAGACAAACCAAAGGGTCAGTGGTTTGACGCCATCAGCCACTCCAGGAGGGGTAAGTTGAGGCTGCCGGCTCCTGTAAATATTGACCCGGTGGGGAAGCTTGTCTAGAGTCGCCGTGAGTGGGAATCGACTGAACAGCAGTGGGTTATGGTCCTGAGCTGATACGCTGCGTTGCCCAGGGTCACTGTCCTGAGGTGAAACACTACCTCGCAGGTAGTTATTGTACCGAGCTGAAACACTATGTTGGGGTGACTGTGTGTCTTACTATAGTTCTTCCCTGTGGCCGCTGGGTAAGGGGCTATCCAGTTCCAACTCATGACGACCTCACGGGTGAAGAGTAGACCCACGCCACCGGGTGTTTAGTGATTGATAGGGGGATAGACGACCAGACCTTTCTTCTAAGATACCTCTGGGTAGACAAGAACCTCCACTCTTAGCAACTGTGTACATCGATATTTTGTACCATCCCAAAACTACACACACACAACACACACAATCCACAGCCATCAGACCGATGCCTACTCACAGCAATACTACAGGCTTGAGCAGAACTGTCCCTTTAGGTTTCATGGGTTATAATTCTTTCTGCAGCATAAAGTCTCGTCTTTGCCCATGGAGTGGCTGATAGGTTTGAACTGCCGACATTGTGGTTAGTCGCCCAAGCAGTAACCCACCACGCCACCAGGACTTCCAGATGGAGAAAGGTTTAGTAAATTATTATGGATAACTCACAAGATATGACACCCCAAAACAGAGAGCTGAGGCTTCTCACCCTGCTCACGTGCAGCCCACCAGAAAGGGCGGACACGGGTGAGGGCAGCCCCAGTGTTAGGGAGAAGCTCAGGGTGCACATAGCCAAGCACCGGAGTGCCGCATCACCTAGCTGCTAACAGCGCCTACAACTCGGGGTCTGAAAAGCCAACGCCCAAACAAAGCACAGAACAGCCAGTGAAAAACATCCCATAGAGTGAAAAGTTTGATAGGTTTGCATTTACACCAGCCCAGCCAATAATTTACTCAGTACTCTTGGAAAAAAGTTGTTCTGCCTCTTAAGAGTGGGTTTCTTCCCCAGGGAAAAAGAAAGGAAAACACAAAAAACAAAAAACTAAGTTCCCTGCCACCAAGCCTGTTTCAACTCATAGTGAACCCTATAGGACAGGGTAGAGGCAATGTAATTCACTGAAATTACTCGATTCGTTTATGTACAATAATCCAGGCAAAAACTGTCAAAGAAGAAAGACCTTCTTCAAATGTCCCATGATATTTAGAATGCACACCCAGTACCCTCTGTAGCTGGTGGTCTGATGCTACACTTTCAGTGATCTCACGAAAAGAACTGAGATTTGAGTATCAAGATATAGACAGTAATTTCTCCCTTCAGTGAAAACACACACACAGTAGATTTCTTGGTGCTGTGCTTCTGCGCATCATTAGTTAAAGATCATAATGAGTTATCGCACTCAAAGAAAGCCAATGGCATATGACTCATCTGGCTTAAGGACATGGGGAGAAGGAGCTCCGCCAGGACAAACCACACACTGATATTGAAAGACTTAAAGGCACAAGTTAGGGGTTGGGGTGTGAACCACAAAGTCAGCGGCTGGAAACCACCGGCCTCTCTGAGGGAGAAAGATGAGGCTTTGGACTCCTGTAAGGACAGACCGTGGTGGAAACCCACAGGGACAGTTCTACTCCGTCCTCCTCAGGCGACGCTGGGAAGCAGAATGGGCTCAAGGGGCTCAGTGAGAACCAAGCCAAAGTGGAAAAGAGTCTGGATAGCAAAATGCACAGAGATAAGATACCTTTGGGTCAGAAAGTTGGTTGAAAAGTCATTCTCCGGGAGCAAGGGTTATGCCAAAGGGGGACCATCCATGGCATTGGCCCCTTGGTGGCACCACTCAAGTCCGCGAGCTAAATAAAGCAGCGGTAGTTTCACTGGACTCGTTCGAGTCCCTGTTATCACAGCACGGCCAATAACAAAGCTTCCCAGGAGTGACCACGATGGCTTCAGAGGGAAAGTATTTCCTGATTCTGCAGTCAGGAAACACAAGGATTGTTCAGGACTAATGAGTAAAAGCTTTGGCTTGCTCTGGAAAGAAACATGTCAACTTTGAAAACCATTGTCTTAGCCAAGCTGCTTAAAGAATCACAAGGCACCAAAGATGAGTTTTAAGGAAAAAAGAAGCTTGCTCTAGAATACAAGTTATTTTTCTCCTCATAACCAAAAGGAAAGAAAAAACCTACACTGCCATCAAGCGTTGACTCACATGGGCAGAACAGAACTGCCCTTGTGTCTGAGCCTTTAAATCTGTGTGAAAGTGGACAGCCTCATCTGTCTCCCACACAGAGGGCGGTGGATTCATGCTGCTGCCATGGCGGTTCCTCACCCGCTCTACCACTGGGACCCCTTCCTCCTTCTCCCAGAAATCAGTAACAACCAGATGAATTCTAATCAGCTTGGAAAATGTGAACGTCTGAGAAGAAGCTCTTCAAAGTATATTTTAATGTGAGACAAAAACAAAAAAAAAACACTCAATTCTTGGTCACAATTATTAGAAGATATAATCATTTTATCCCTTAAATTCTTTATAATAACTATTGTATAATAGCAAACTGTAGATACTGAGAGAAAACATTAGGAAACATGTCAAGTAAAATGGAGACACTGCCTTAGGAGGAGTGACAATTCAAATAAGGTAGATATTTACACTGTCTCTTTACCAGAGTGACATATGTGGGTTTGCCTTGCACGTGGCACTTGTCTCTAAGGGAGACATCAATGTTGTTTCTGATTCTGTTTTGCTGCGGCCATTAAAGATTACGTCATGCACTGTGCAGTTGAACACAGGGGCCCTCCTGGCAGCAGTTCAAATCCACCAGCCACTCCAAGGGAGACAGATGAGGCTATCTACTCTACTATGCATCTAAGCCTCGAAAAGCAGTTCTGCTCTGTCACTATGGGCCAGCATAGACTTAACGGCAGCGGATTTGTTTCGTTTCTCTTGCAACCAGGGGAAGATGCTGAATGTATAAGGTCTGTAAGGAAAGTTCAGCATTTTGAAGACTATGGGATTACTAAATGTTAGTATCTACTTGGCGCTTAAAAATCTCATTTTCAACTCATAGAACTTAATCAAAGGCCATGAACTAGTTCGCTCATATTTTGGAAAGCTAATTCTTCCTCAAACTCAGACATCCTGGAAGCAGGTTCTATCTATGTCTTTCTGGTGAGGCTGTCTGATTAGCTCAAGAAGGCATAAAAGTAATTTTGAAACCATTTTAACTTTTATTATCCAATAATCCATAGATCAATGTTTATGGTTAAAATCTAAATTCCCAGTTTAAAAGAAATTATACAGATTTGCCTGCAGTCTGGTTTTCATGGATCTAGATAAAGAGTAAACAAGTATGGGGATTTTCAAAATCACGGACTGTTGGCACGCACGGCCCCAAGGAAGTGAGGGTCCCACTTTCCTGTTTCCCCTCTCTGGGAGGAGGATGGGTGTGAGTTCTAAATTTAAAGGAATGATAAAGAAGGGGGAAATGAGACAATAAGCAGTCAGATGATTGGAGTCCAGCAAAAGCAAGCTCTCTGGGTGACTTACACTGGAGTCATGCAAGTCGCTTTGGGTGGGAGTCTCAGGCTATCCGCCAAGGCAGTGTCCTCTCTAAAACCAGACTTTGGGCATTTTTGATTCTTAAGATACCATCAGCTGCTTTTGCCAATGGTGGTTCCGCTCTCTGTGGACTTCTGCTTTCTGGGTCAGGTTCGGATGAGCACAAGCAGCAGAGAGAGAAAGTCCTTCTGTAAGTCTGCAAAGCAGTTACCACCTACAATATCTTACGACTCACGGTGTGGACTTCCTGCCTCGGAAGAAAATCTTCAAGCCCGTTCATCTTGCAAGTTAGGGAAACACATCAGGGCAGCTCCGAAAAACCAAACTTCCTAACATGCAAACCAAACTTCTTGTGATCAGACCCAAGATGGCCCAGGGCCACTCACTGGAGATAGAAAAATCCAGGGAGTCATGTGATTAAAGGAAGAGAACATGATCTCCCGTACGTCCATATTTAGTACTGAGAGACGTAAGGAACGGAGGACAGGGTGGTGACTCAAGAAGTTGGAGCACCATGAAAGAAGCAGGGCAGACTCTTTAAGGGGCCCTTCCAAAAGCAAACCTACCCTCATTGTTTGAAACGGAAAGCAGCTGCCAGCATGGCATACGAGGAGGCTTCAACAAGCTTGTGCGGGATGTATGAAATCAAAAGACCATGTAACTTTTCTCATCAACATTTTAGAACTCCCTTAGATTAGGGAAACACATCAGGGCAGCTCCGAAAAACCACACTTCCTCACATCTTCTGAGTCCAACACACAGTGCCCCCACAGGACAGAAGCAGAACTGCTCGAAGGCTTTCCCAGGGGGAGCCAAACAGCTCATCGTCCCCCTTGGCGAGGCCGTGAGTTTGAACCACAGCCATGTGGGTTTCTGAGAGTGTATCTCTGTAAGGAGCAGAGCAGCTGCAGACTGGAGCTGCTGACCTTCGGGTTACTGCTCAGCACAGGACCCACTTTGTCACCGGATAGCGAGAGGTCCTGAAGGCAAAGCCCCACGCACATAAAGTTGTACAGACAATTCAAAAACAACCACCCTGTCCGTCTTGGGGTTTGGGGCACAAGATGGGAATCACAAGGCTTCTCTTAAAAGGAAGCTGAGAAAATAAACTGAAACCTGCAAGAGTGGGTGACACAGTGCTCCGTAATGAAAACACTTGACCTTCGGTGTAAAATCTTAGCCTCACTCCCACTGAGTCAAGAAAGGTGGAGAGAGTGAAAGGCGGCAAATATTTTAAGGGAAACTCAGTGATAAGTAGGTGAGAGACGCCACACCCTTGAATGAGCCATGCAGGCAAGCGGGTTTCTATAACAAGAATAAGCTTGGAGGCCACCCTATCTTTATAGTGTATATGTATATATATGTGTGTGTATATATGTGTGTGTGTGTGTGTGTGTGTGTGTATGGAATATTTGGGGGGAAATCCTGCATGCAATTAGGCAATAAGAAGTTGTTTTGTACGTTACAAAAATAAGAACGGCTGAGCCTCAGTGGCATAAGTGGTTGAGTGCGGAACTGCGGCCCGCGGGCTTGGCAGTTCAAATCCAGCGGAGGCTCTCAGGAGCAACGCTGGGTAGCTCCCACGACCACCAGAGGGCAGTGATGCCAAAAAAATAAGGACAACATCGCTAAGGACAGCTGGATTATAAAGTGTTTCTTTCCAGAAAGGTCTACAGGACCGGCCCCAATCCCAACTCTGTTGACCCCCCTCCCCAGAAGAATGCACTACAGAGGACAGCACTAAAGATACAGTCCAACCTGAGTGGCAGGTCTCCCCAGAGCACACAGAAACAAACTAAGAGGGAAGAAGAGGGAGAGAATAGACTTCATCCTGGCCCATCAACATTCCTGCTCAGAGCAGCCAATGCACAGAGAGGACCATAGAGACAGCCCCACCCTGAGACACGAAATCCCCTCACTGACCCACAGCACTGCAGGTAACAGCACTAGAGATGAAGTATGGGCATAGTGCCCAGTCTGACTCCCCCAAATCGGGGCAAAACATGAAGGGAGTGCAACAGAGCAGAAAGGGAAGAAAAACAAGAAAGTCCCCAAGGAATCCTGAAAATAAACTTCAGGATCAGGGGGCAGGGCTTGGCACCTCACCAGACCCAATGGGGAAACATTCATAGGTGTCAGCAGACAAACTTGCGACAATTTATAGGTTTTTATTTTCTTTATTTCTTTTTCAGTTTTTTCTTTTTCATGTCTATTCATATAAGGTAGGCAAGTTAAATAATCCCTAGGGGAAAACAATGGGACCCATAGTTCCAGGAGGGGGGGGGGGGGGGGGGGGTGAGGGGGCAACAGAAAGGTGGGAGCCAACAAACCCAGGGACAAGGGAACAATGAGATCTAAAATCAATGAAAAGGAGGCCGTTGAATGTTTTGGTAGGGTTCATTTAAGTGCAATGTAGCCAAGAGGAAATGAAGGCTGAATATGATAGTGGTATAAAAGAAAATAGAGGTAAGAACTAGCATGCAAAAGGCAATTACAGAGGTATAAATATAGGCATGTACATATGTAAATATATTAATATATAACTATTGGGATATAGGTCTATATACATATATTTGAATGTTAAGTATTAAGTAGCAGATGGACTTTGGGTCTCTACTCAAGTCCTCCCTCAAGGCAAGAACATTTTGTTCTAATCACCTGGCATTCTGTGATGCTCACCTTCCTGACATGATCGTTTGAAGACAAAATGGGTACATAAGCAAATGTGGTAAAGAAAGCTGATGTTGCCTGGCTATTAAAAGATTGTGTCTGGGGTCTAAAAGGCTTGAAAATAAACAAGTAGACAACTAGCAGGAAAACAACAACACCCACATGGAAGAAGCACATCAGTCTATGTGATCACAAGATGTTGACGGGATCAACTATCAGGCATCAGAAGATCCAAAACAAAAACATCAATGCAAACACAGGGATTCGGAGTAGAGACCCAAAGTCCATCTGTAGGCAATTGGACATCCCCACCCAGAAGGGTCACAAGGAAGGAACAAGTAAGCCAGGGTGAAGCAGGTGAAGCACAGCACTAATGAAACATCCAACTTTCCTCTTACAAATCTGGCTTGACCTGGGCATGTATACTGATACAAAAAGAGCTGTCAGCATACAGAATCCAGCACTGATGAACCCCATACGAACAGTAATGGAAGCAGTGATACCAAGAAGGTTGGGGGAAGGTGAGGGGAGAAGGGGGAGAAATGGGGACCCAATCGCAATGCTTGATGTATAACTGCCACCCCATGGGAGATAGCTGAAGGAAGAAAAACAACAGAAACATGGGTGAAGGGATACAGCGGACAATGTACAATATAAAAATAATAATTTATCAAGGGTTCATAATGGTGGGAGAGTGGAGGAGGGAAGGAAGAAGAGGTGCTGGTACCAAGGGCTCAAATAGCAAGAAAATGTTTTGAAAATGATGATGGCAACACATGTGCAAATATGTTGGGTACAATGGATGTATGGATTGTTACAAGCTGTAAGAGCCCCGAATAAAATGATTTTTAAGTAAAGAAATACTTGTGTCTCTTGTGGGAAACTATGCCATGCTTCATTTATAATTGAATAAAAATCAAAATGTGATAGTCTAAAAAGTGAAGAGTGCAAGACATTCGAACTTCTTATAAATGTATCATCCAGCAAGCTTCTCTTCCGAGGGCAGGAATAACAAAAAACAGGGGCATCTAAGTATGTATGTGTGTGTGTATTCACTTGTGCTGGAAGTAGGAAACACACTTTCAAGGTGAAATTAACTGCTCGCTCCTTCTTCAACAGGATGCTTCTAAGCATCCAGTCAGCCCAGTCAGTCAGTGCCCTGGCTTGCTTCACAAGGAGCTATGGTGGTGCGGTGGCTAAACACTCATCTGCTACCCAAGAGGGTGGAGGGCTCGAACCTCCCAGCTGCTCCCCTAGAGAGAGATGAGATAGTCAGCTTCCATCAGAATGAGTGCTTTAGAAATCCCACAGGTCAATTCTACTCTGTGTACAGTGTCTCTGTGAACCACAAAGGATTTGACCAGTATCTTTTGTTTGTTTGTTAATTTCCTTTATGTTCACATACACACACACACACACACACACACACTTTCCTTTATCCATTGAAGGTTTACCAAACAGAGAATCAGCTTTTCATTCAAGGACAGATGCACACATGGTTTCAACGATAGGCATATGTATATTTTTGAGATTTTTAAAATCATTTTATTGGGAGCGAATACAACTCATCATGATCAATACATCCATCCATAGTATGCAGACCACATTTGCACATCTGCTGCCAGCATCATTCTCGAAATGTCCTCCTTCTACTTAGGCCCTTGGTATCAACTCCCCATATTTCCCCTCACTCCCCAGTCTCCCTTCCTCATGAACTCTTAACAATTTACAAATTATCATTATTTTTTCATATTGTACACTGTCTGGTGTGTCCCTTCACCCACTTCCCTGTTGTCTGTACCCCAGGGAGGAGGTTATATGTAGATCCCTGCAATTGATTCCCCCTTTCTAATCCACCACTGGTCCCGAAGGGATCATCTGTCCTGCATTCCCCATGCGTCCAACTCCAGTGTCCATCCCCTGGTCTAGCAGGATTTATTTGTAAGGTAGAATTGGAATCATGATAGTGGAGGAGAGGAAGCATTTAAGAACTAGAGGAAAGTTGCATATTTCATTGTTGCTATGCTGTACCTTGATTGGTTCGTCTCCTCTCTGCGACCCTTTTGTAGCATTTTGCAAAATGCTAATTCTGTAAGGGGATGTTGCTTCACCTACCAATGGGCTTTGGGTCCCCAATCTGTACTCCCCCTCATGTATAATGATGTAATTTTTAGTTCTTTGATGCCTGGTACCTGATCCCTCAACACCTCGTGGTCACACAGGCTGGTGTGCTTCTTCCAGATAGGCATGTACTTTATGGTGCACTGTCATTCATCTACTTCGAGGGTCCCGGTGGTGTAGTGATTATGAGTCAAGCTGCAATCCTCAAAGTCCTCAGGTCAACACCACCAGTCCCTTCCCCACCCCTCCAAGGGAGAGGGGCTTTGGTTTCTCCTGCAGTCAAGAGTTACAGTTTTGGGAACTCACAGGGGAAGTTCTACTCTGTTCTCTAAGGTGGCCAAGAGTCTGCAAAGTCTCTTTCGCAGTGAGTTTGGTTTGGTTCTTACCATTTGTAATCACGCTAACAAACACTAGAGGGAGTTTGGCTCCATGGGCTAATTTCTTC
>PVJH01027181.1:0-29021 GCA_004026705.1 Nesogale talazaci | reverse complement strand
TTTGTACTGTTGTACATATGATCACTATGCATCTGAACTGACTCAGTTGCACCTTACAAGAACAAAAATACTGATATCATATGCAAGTGAAATTCTACTGAAGATAATTTTTTAAGTAGCCGTACACCTATAGGGAGCTTCCAAAAATACAAGCAAGATTCAAAAGAGGACTCTGGAAAGAAGGCTATCATTGATGACATCAGATGAATCTTTACTGAAAAAGAATATGAGAAAGATGTGTGGTTGAGCTTATAATCGACACAGACATAGGGTCAATTTTGAAGGTGCTTCAGTGCTTTCTTCTGTAGTCCACAGGGGCTCAAATCTGACTGCTTGTTTTCGAGCTTCTGATACCCTATCTTATTGACACCTCATGATCACACAGGCAAGTCTAATTCTATGTGGGCTTTGTCGCTTTCTTGCAAGATGGCCATTTGTTTAGCGTCAAGCCTTTAAGTCCCCAATGATTATGATATCTTTTAAAAACAGGAAACCATCATCTTTCTCCACTGCATTTTTGTATTCACCGATCATGTCAGGAAGGTATCATATATTGCCACATTATTAGAACAAGCCATTCTTGTGCTGAGGTAAGATTTAAGTAGAGGCCCAAAGTTTATATGCTTCCTTATTCCATATATACATACACACATAGACATAGACAATATACCTATCTTTATATATTTACATATATGTGATATATACATATCTATATAATTTTTACTTTCTCATTCTTTCCTCCTTTTCTTTTTTCTTTCCTCCTGCACTACTATCATGTTCATCTTTTAATAACTCCTCTCAGATACATTCCAATTCATTAAGCATGACCACGAATGCTACATCCTTCTCAGCATCAATTTTAGATCACTTCCTAGTCCCCTGTCCCTGTCTCCTTATCTTTATGGGCTCAAGGCTCCCCTTCCCCATCCCCTTCTCTTTTATTGATTTCCACCACCTTTTTTTTTTTATAAACATATTAATGCTATTTCCAAAGTTAACCAGCAGAGGGCAAATGTACTTTGTGTGAATTGTTTATACTGTATGAAAGTGCATTTTCAGAGGCTTGCCTCCTCTTTTAGCAGGTGACAAATAAGAGGGTCCCCGTTGCCTGGGGTCCAAAATGTTTTTTCTTCTCATAAAGCTCTTTCATTTAGCTTTCTAGTCACTGCACTAAGACATAATGATCATTCCCCTCCATACATATCCAATCTGTTTATTGTTTCTAAGTAAATATGTACTTCAAGAGATCTATTTTAAAACCCATTGACATGAAGTAATCTCTGTCTAATTTTATGTTTCCTTAAACTTCCTTAAATGTGTAAGAATCACATATTAAAGTTGAAATAATGGCAAAATAATAGTAAACAAGGAGAGAAAATAAAAAAAATAGCGGGGGTGGGGGAACTAGTTGCATTAAGAGAGATGAAAGGGTGGCTTGATTTCAGTGAACATAACGTGTCTGCTTCTTATTTATGGCTGCTAACAGTACCTTTGCCCTACATGAAGGATAGTTCTGTAAGATGCATTCTGTTCTTATAAATGCATTTGTCAGTAATCTTTGGGTCAACAAACTAATTTTTATATTAGGGGCAATTTAGTTGTTTATTCTAACAGTGAATGGTACTCTCAATAATCTTTGCCAACACATTTAAATGCATCAAATCTTCCATCGTCCTTATTTGTTGTACTACTTTCATATGCATGTGAGCCAACTGAACATACTCTGGCTTGGATCAATACATCTTAGTCCTCAAATTGATATTCTTGCTTTTCAACTTTGTGATTTCTTAATCTAGCTCTTCTAACCATTCTCTGTAACACCCACTGAGTGATTGGGTAGGCCTATATAAATAGGCCAAGTAGAACACTAATAGAAGTGATTGGTCGGTTTTTTTCTTATTACGACCCTGTCTATAAAGATGAACCATCTTTGAAATGGGAGCAGAGAGAGAAAGCCCAGGGCCATTTGGAAGAGCATCATGCAGAAGCATCATCATCTGAAGTAGCAGAGGCCAAGACTAGAGGTACCAGAACCCAAAGCAAGGATTCTATGAGACTGAGAGACAGGACAACGACCTGGCTTCTTGATCTACAGAGGCAGAAGTCATGGCAATATGTGACAGAGAGGCTGGGCACTGGAAAGACAATTGGTTGCTGGCTGAGAAGAAGTTCTGTTGTGAACCAATGAGAGTATCCTTATGGTTTTATGTTCCTGATCTAGTACTTTCTTGGACATCAGTTTAAAACCACCAGCAACTCAGTGGGAGAAAGATGGGCTTTCTAATCCCATAAAGAGTCAGCATTGACTGGATGACAGTAAGTTTGTGTTTTGGGTTTTTATTAATTTATTTAATATCCCCATAATTGTAAGTATGGTCTATGAGATCTGTGTGGTCATTAGAACAAATTATTGACCCAATCATGGAAGTAGAGTGCTGCAAAAGGAGCACTGGGTGTCATAAAAGGTAAGGAAGCATAAAGTGTGGAGACTTATCGGATCTCTGCCTCATGGTGACAGGGAATCCACATGAGGCCAATTATAATCCCTCGTGTCAATGTAAACACTTTAAGAAGTTATTCTGCTGCATATTTGCCTAATGCAATACATTGTATGATTTCTTGACTACTGCTTCTCTGAGCATTGACTACAGACCCAAACAGGATGAAATCCCTGAGAGCTTCATTTAATATGATACTATTTATTGGTCTAGTTATTATTTGAGTTTTCATTACATTGAGCTGCAATCCATACTGGTAATTGTGGTTTTTCATCTTTATCAATAAGTGCTTCAAATCCTTCCTCCTTTCTCTCAGCAAGTGAGTTTCTATCATATGCACATCTCAGGTGCCCAATGAAACTTCCTCTGATCCTAATTTTGCTCTTGATGGCAAGCCATAAACAGAATTTTACTGCTGCCTTTATATCACACTTCAAAGTCAATCAATTCCCAAAATTCATATGTAATTATTTCATATGCCCTGTCTCCTTAATCCAGAAGCCCTCATGGCAGAGTGGTTATGAGTGGGACTGCTAATTAGTCAGATGACCGTTAAAAGCTACTAGCTGCTCCTCAGAAGAAAGGTGAGGCTTTCTATTCCAGTAAGCAATTACAATCTCAGAAAAAACACAGGTTAAGGTTTCTCTTGCCCTATGGCATTGCCATGAATCAGATTTGACTTGATGATGGTGACTTTGGTTTGGTCATCTTAATCTTTCAGAACTCCTTCCTTTATTCTCATTTTAAATTCAAGTCTTATTACCAGCACTGTAGTGTACAACATTAAAGCAACCACAAGAAAACGTGTAAACCTCTACCTACTTTCAAGACTGTACCTAACTTCTTAAGAATATATTCTCTCCTATATCAATCTCTACAATCATTCTCCTTGACCCTTACTTAGCATACAGCTTCCACATTATTCTTATCTCTATTATACTCAAGATTTTCAGACTTTGAATTAGATGTTAGTTTTACCAAGAAATCTCCCCAGCTTTTGGCCCCAATTATCTCCTTGTTCACCCCAATATCTCTTACATTGGCATAGACTTAATAATTTGTTTATCTAAGACAGGTTTTAATATTTATTGGCCAAGATCATTCATTGCAAATAAATTATTCACTACCACCACCACCACTAAAATTGTTTTTGTACTATAGTCCATAATTCAAGATGGAATGTAGGAAGCTTCTTATGCAACTCCCTTGCACCATTCCTCTGCCCACCCAAGGGCAGTATCAACCATATAAGAAACATTGTTTAAGAAACAGGCATATTAGATGTCTATTAGGTATATTACATTGTCCCATTACTTTTATATTCCTATTAATATGTACCTATGGATTATATTTATTGATTATCTCACCATCCTGCAGAACAACCTCCAGGAAAACATGGGGGAAAGTGTCCATTGCAGTGCATTTGACTTGTGTTACATTCTAGAATCATGCCATAGAGGGGCTTCAAAATTGAGCCATTTGAGAGCAGGTCTTTTTCCAATGATACCTCTACATGGATTTGAACAACCTGTCTTTTGATTAGTAGCCAAGCACTCAGTTGTGGAATGAAGACAGGACTTTTCCACAATTACAAACTCCAAAATATTAAGCAAGCCCTTTACCAGTATTTAGTGTACAAATTAAGTTAGCTATTCTCTTTGAAGCTCTCTGTTATCTGAGGTCTTTGCGTGACTCAAGTTAGGATGATGGTTTGCTTCCTTCGAGGTCTGTCAAAGGGATTCAGGAGCCATTGAATCCTACCAAGGATTCCTAACATGACTACTAACTAACTCCTAACAAGACCGACCTGTTTATCTACCCCCAGGAGTCTGAGGTCTCCCCTTATCACATCCTTCTCACCTTAGGCATCCCTAAGCCATTGTCACCATATAGCCGTTATGAAAGCCCCCTCTTGCTACATGTCCTGACCAGTGATGATAGGGCTCATGTGTCCCCAATAAGGTTATTTAAATGGGTAAAATTAATGTTCACTCTCTCCTGCTTCTCTCCTGACTCTGAGTGCCAGATGCTCTCAGCCCCTCTCCCTCACCATGTAATACCTTCCACTACTCTCTTACCACGTGGAACACCAAGCGGGGCGGAGGTGAGCATGCTATCCTGATGTGAAATGTGTCTTAATCTTATTGTTTCTCTCTCATGCTCTCTGCATCCTTATTATAATAAATAATAATTATCACTGTACAACTGCCTATTGAACCTGTGATGCATGCATCAGAAGCTGGCCTCTTCTGATACTCAGTGAAACTTTCTCTTTCCCTATACATGGGTGAAAATTTGGATAATGTTATGGGATTTGGAGTCTCTTTTAGGTAGTATTTGATACAGTTGGGCTAGAATTCAAATGGTGAGCAGTTCAAAACCAACAGCAGCTCAGTGGAAGAAAGGTTGAGCTTTCTAAACTCTCATCAGCAGTTAGTCTCAGAAACCCACAGAGAGGTCATTATGAGCCAGCATTGACTTGATGATAATGAGTTTGGTTTGGATTTAGGTAATACTTATAGATGCAGAAATCAAAGTGTATCTTTTCACTTGATAGTTATAACATCACACAATTTAATGTTCAGACTTCTGTGCTTTCAATGTGAATCTGATTTACTGTTCAATGGGTTGCCTCTAGGATGTAGTTCACTTTTTCTATTTTTTTAATGTGACAAACATTCTTCTCTTTCTCCTCTTTGTTGTCCTAGGTTTCTCTAGCTGTCCTATTATGAATACACAAGTGGGTGGTTTTAAGGAACAAAACTTCACTTTTTTACTGTTCAGGCATATATAAACCCAATTTCAGAGTACTTTAGAAAAGTATCCTTTCCTTTTTGCTTCTACCATCCCAGTTTCTCTAAAGTCCTTGCTGGTCCTCACTTGGCTTAGAGATGTTTCCTAAAGTGGTTTGGAGATGTTCCTCAAAAATCTTGTCTTACTCTGTATTCATGGTCCTGTCTAATGTGCTCATCCAGAATGATTAAGTTTAAGACACATGCCTACATTTCTGTGTTTTTTTTACCTTGGTTCTTGCTTCACAATGCTGAAAGAATTCATGTGGCAGAAACACTTTTGCAATCCAAGTGACTTTTATTTATTTTATTTTTTTTAGGCATCACTGCCCTCTGGTGGTGGGAGTAGGAGGCCCAGCCTTTTGCTCCTGTGAGGTGGAATTGAACCTCCATCCCAGTGGGCCGCAGTCCTGTGCACAACCACTACTCCACCGGGGCTCAGCCCCAATCCAAATGACTTTTGTGAGGGAAAAGGAACTTTCAGTTATTACAGTCTCAAAAGTACATGCTATTTGGAAAGTGTGCAAGGCTGCATACAAACCCTGCAAGAGGACATGACTGAAGAAAACACATAGTAGAAATACCAGAAGAGGAGCTTGGGGCCAAGCATGCTGAGTGCAGATTAGAAGCCCAAGAGGCTGCCAACTGGCCCAGTCTTTATTCCCTTCTCCTCTCACCATCTGGGGAAGTGTTGGTGAGGGAATTGGCTGATCTTATTGGTTGAGTTTAGGCACACTTATGTAATATAATATTGGTGGTATCTAGTCTTTCTACCTGTTTGGACCTCCAACTTGAGCCCAGGTGACTTGATCTGAACTGGCTCAGTTCTGAATTTCTCCAGTTCTGAATGGGTGCCTGATTTCTTTCTAATCCTTTTTTTGTGGAATGGACAGCTAATTTTTTTAGTGCAGTTATGAGGAAAACCCCTCCTTATGCCTTATCTAGTGACTTACCAACTCTATCTACATCAATGGTAACTCATTACCAACCAGATCTATTCTAAAGGTACATTACAGCCACATTTATAGATTTGTGGATTAACATTGCAATATATATTTTGAGAGACAAAATTTCATCACAAAACTAACTTTAATTTCCAGCCACTCTTGGGTTAATGGGGAAATGAATAAGTGGGGAAGGCCAGGAGTATTCAATGGATGCAACTTTATGAAATAAGGTGTCTTTGACCCAATGCATGATCATTTCAATTGACTCATGTGCATGTGAAAACTGGAAAATGAATAAAGAACAGACAATAATTGATGTATTTGAATTATGGTACTGTGGATAAATAGAAAAAATACTATGGGCTGCCCCATCACTTTTTTCTAAGTTGGTCTTAGTGCAGTGTCTTGTGTGTTGCTAGGATGCTGGCGGCTATGCTACTGGTAGTTCAAGCACCATTAGGGTCACCCAACGTGGTGAAGTTTCAGCAGAGATTGTAGATTAATAACAGGCTATGGAGAAGTAATAGGCAGTCCGTTTCATTGGAATTATCACAATAAAAACTTGTAGATAGTAGAAGAACATTGTCAGACACTGAAAATATCATGAATAGAAGAACATTACCAGATGATGAACCCCTTGAATCAGGACACACTCAAACTGTATCTGAGGAAGAACTGCCTTCTCAAAGTAGAACTGATGATAATGACATGGATGGAGTAAAACTTGTGGAGGTAAAGCCATCAGGATCTTTCTTTGATCATGGGGTGTGAGTCAATTGAGAAGAAACAGCTGCAAACATCTATTAACATTAGAATGTGGAATGTACGAAGTATGAGTCTAGAAAAATTGGAAATTGTACAAGAAATGAAACATGCAAAATTGATACTTTACGTGTTTAAGAGCTGAAATAGACAGGTATTGGCCATTTTGAATCAGAAAGTCATATGGTTTACTATGCCAGGAATGACAGATTCAAGAGTCATGACTTGCATTCAACATCAAAAAAGACATTTCAAGATCTATCTTGAAGTACAATTTGATAGGATAGTACCTATCTGCATTTAGGAAACCCAGTC
The DNA here is from genome assembly GCA_004026705.1 of Nesogale talazaci. NCBI lineage: Eukaryota > Metazoa > Chordata > Mammalia > Afrosoricida > Tenrecidae > Nesogale > Nesogale talazaci. The sequence continues at coordinate 21,707 of PVJH01027181.1, read as the reverse complement.
AATACAGCTATTATTCAAATAATCAACCACTAAAGATAGTGGGGCAGAGATTGGAGAATTTTATTATTGTCTTTACTATGAAATCAATCAAATATGTAATCAAGATGCATTGATAATTCATTGGACTATCAATGTGATTGGATTACAAAAGTTGGAAAGGCCAGTAGTTAAAAATATGGTCTTGGGGATAAAAATAGAGCTAATGATCACAGGATAGACTTTTTTTTGCAAAACCAAAACATTACAGTAAGCACCCATTTTTCAACAACACAAATGGCACTAAACTTGTAGACTTCTTCTGATAGAATACATAGAAATAATATTGAAATACACCTTGGAAAAACTCAATAACACCATCTAAAAACTGACCAGGAGCCAACTATGAAATTGACAGTCAATTACCACATATGCAAGTTCAGGTTGAAGTTGAAGAAAATTAAAACAAGTCCACAAGAGCCAAAAAATGTCCTTGAGTAAATCCCACATGTGATAGGTAGGTTTATTGTGACAGTCTCACTAATGAACACATGTGGGATTAATTGAAGGACAGAAATAAATGTCTGGCCAAGCCTTGTTTTCATGTGCCTTGCTCTTTGATGATCAGACCAGTGTGCAGCTGTCGTAGCTTGTTCTCTGCCTCAATTTTCAAGCTACATTCCCTGTGGGACACCTAATCTATGGACTGTGTTGCTGTAGTTTGAGGTTCCTTCAAGATCTGCTTCATCATGTTACTGCAGTATACATTGCTTGAAATGTAGACTATCAGACTCTGTAATCTTGATGAATGTTGGTGACCTGCCTCGCTGTTTGCCGCTTGTGGCTATATAGAGTGAATATGCACAAGAAGAACTACCAGTGTATTAACTGGCTCATGGAAGTGAGTTGCACTGAGCCGTTTGTACTGCCTTATAGATTAATAAACATTATTTCTTATGTTTGAGAGAGAGCAAATCCAGTCTAACATACCACCTGAATTTTAGAACATCTCAAGAACAGATCTGATGCATAGAGCCCTAAGAGCAGAGGGCGTGATAAGTTATGGGATGACATGAAGAACATCATTCATGAAGAAAGCCAAAGTCATTCAAATGACAGGAAAGAAAGAAAAGATCAAAGTGGTATCAGGAGATACCTGATGCTTGTTTTAATTGTCAAGTAGCTAAGGAAAATTGAAGACATTGTGTTGAACTGAGCAGAAATTTTCAAAGGGACAGTTCAATAAGAAACGTAAAACATTTTAATGAAATGTACACAGCTCTAGATATAGAAAATCAAAAAGTAATAACACAGCCATCTTAAGCTGAAAAAAGTGAAGAAAAAAATTCAAGCCTCAAGTTGCAATAGTGAAACATTCTATGAGTAAACTATGAAAAGATGCAGGAAGCATTAAAAGTAGATGGAAACCTTACAGAGTCATTGTACTTAAAAGAATTAGTCAACATTCAAACATTTCAAGAAGTAGGCTATGGAAAAATGGAAGAAGTCTAAGCTGCACTGAAGATATTATCCAAAAATAAGGCTTCAAAAATCGATGGTATACTAACCAGAACATATCATTAGAAGCACTCACTCTTTTATGCCAGGAAACTTGGAGAACAGCTACTTGGAAGAGTAAAAGGCAGCAGTATGAACAGAACAAGGGAATACTGCATGAATTAAAATTAGGAGAGATGTGCATCAGAGTTGTATACTTTCATCATACTTATTCCATCTGTATGCTGAGCTAAAGGACAGAGAAGCTGGATTATATGAATAATGCAGCATCAGGATTGGAGGAATGCTTATTAACAGGCTAGGAAGAGTTAGAGTGCTTATTGATGAAGATCAAGGACTGCAGTCTTCATTATGGACTATATCTCAATGTAAAGAAAACTCAAGCTTCCCGGAAGATGGCAACTATGGCTTCCCGGAAGATGGCGACTGCGTGACACTCACGAGAGGGAACCACCAGGGGATCAGACTGTGTGACTGACACCCACCACAGGGAACCAGCATGGGATCAGCCAGGGAAAGTGTTTGAAGGAGAAATTCTGCACTATCAGATCATAGGAAGATTATCATAGAGATAAGTGGGAACAGATTCACGGAGTTCTAAGGGGCTGGGGGGTTAGGGCTTGACACAGTGAGATCTGGCCAGGGATTGACCCGCCATTGTCTGTCACTGTCTCTGCTAGGGCCGCTGCCAGAAAAGTTTTGGAGCAGCTCAGGGCGCTGTCTCGTCAGAGCTGTGGCTTAATCAGATCCGTGGCTTAGTAGGAACTGCAGTTTAGTCGGAACTGTGGCTTAGCCTAATCCGCAGCTTAGTCGGAACTGCAGCTTAGTTGGACTAGTGGTTTGATCAGAACCACGGCTCAGCTGGATCTGCGGCTTAGTCGGAACCGCGGCTTAGTCAGAACCTCGGTTTAGTCAGATCGGCGGCTAGGTTGGAACCGTGGCTTGGTGAGATCTGCGGCCTGGTTGTACCTGCAGCCTTCTTGCAACCACGGCCAGGTCAGAACCACGGCTTGGTCCGAACCGCGACGCAGCTCGCCTCCAGTGCAGGGCGGAGATTGAGCCCATGCAGCTGGAATTCTTGTTTCGCTGTTCACTATCCCCTATTGTTTCTGCAAATCAAGCCTCCTGTGGTTAACTTCTGGTCTTTTCTAGTTTGGCCCACAGACCAGAGCTCCCCCTTAGCCTAGGGCAACTACTCCTGTCACACCCAGCTTGGAGATCACCCCACCCTGTGCAGAGTAGCCCAAGGGAGGAGAACCTGGTTAGACCCAATTTCCTACAAGGGAATTCCAGCCTGTGTGTTTGGAAGATCTCTTATATGTCCTCAAGGGGTCCATCTGAGGTGTCCTCCTGTTGCCAGCCCTGTTTCACACAACCCAGGGCAGTTCCAGTAGCACTGGCCTTAATTCCAAGCTGCTGCAGGAACCACACCCCAGCCTCCATCGTGATCTGCCTGATTTGGTGGTTATGCCCAATACTCATGGTACACTACTCAGGAGTGGGTAGACCACCAGCATTCTATGATGTCCCCCTTGCGGTGGGCACCTCCTGCAGTGCCTCAGGCTGCTGTGGGCTGCACCATCCCAGCAACTGGTGAGACTGCAGTGCATCACCCTTGTGGGTTCACAAAAATTCACCAGTGGAACCTGGGAAAAAAACACAACTTGCCCTCCAGATAACAGGACACTAGTACCTTAGGGAAAGAGTGAGGTAACAAGAGGATAAAGTTAGGATAATTCCATAGCGAAATTAGTCACAGGAAGTTCAAAGACACATTCCTTTATGTCTTGCAGAGGCAGTCAGTACTCTTCGAGACCCTTGAAAATGGCACCTGGTACTTCGAAAACAACACAATGCAAACAGTAATCAGCCCCAACAACCTCAATGAAGAAACAGCAGAAACAAAAGGCAACTGCAGAATATGCCCTAAGCCTGATGGCATGCATAGAAGAAGCAGATATTGATATGCCACAGAAGGAAATTTTCAGAGAGATAGTTGGAGTCATACATGACATGAGGGAAATAATACAGAAAAAGGATGAATTAATAGATGAGAGAAAGTGCATACACCAAAGGGAATACAAGAGCTTAGTAGCAAGATAGCAGAAAAGAACAACAGACTCACGGACTTCAAAAAACGACTGGTGGAAGCTGATAACCACATCAGAGACCTAGAGGATGGACAAGTAGAATTTAACATACGCAAGCAAAAATCAAAAAGATTATCACAGAAACTGAAGAAAATGTAAGGTCTATGTCTGACGCTATAAGAAGAAATGACGTCAGAATTATTAGCCTGCTGGAAGAAGACACAACGAAGAAGTTATCTGCAGCAATCATCAGAGAATTCCTAGAGGATAGTTTCCCTAGCTTAATGAATGAAAACCAGGCAGCCATTCAGGAGCCTGAAAGAACACCAGCTAGACTGAATACCAAGAAGAAGTCTCTGAGACACATAATAGTTAAACTATCCAGCTTTGAGGAAAAGGAGAAAATCATGAGAGCAGCTAGGGGGAAAAAAGCAATAACATATATAGATTCCCAAATAAGAATATGCTCAGACGTATCAGCAGACACTATGAAGAAGAGGAGAGAGTAGAGTAATATATTCCAAAAATTGAAGTAAATTAACGCAAATATAAGAATGCTCTACCCACCCAAATTATCTATCAAACTAGATGGAGAAGTAAGAGTTTTTTCCAGACAAGGGAAAACTCAAAGAATATGTTAGAAGAAACCCAGCCCTACAAAAGATCCTTGGTGATGTAGTATGGGCAGAAGAACAGAATGCATCAAGCATAAATAGGAGAACATCAGATTGAACAACCTCACCCAGAGGGCAGCAAAGAGAAAGCAGCCCTGAAAATAGGAATAGCATGATGATGGAAAGAAATCAAGAATGATCAACACTCACACACATACCCACAACATACTGAAAAGAAATGGAGGTAGGGAAACTCTCAACACAAAATATAGAAGATGACATCATACATTCCACAGTTGGAGATAATAGCCCTAAATATCAATGGACTGAACTCGGGAATCAAAAGACTGTTGCTAGCAGACTGGCTTAGAAAACACAACCCATCAATCTGCTGCCTAGAGGAGACACATCTCAAGACTACAGACAAAAATAGACTGAGGATCAAAGGCTGGAGAAAGGCATACCAAGCAAACAACAACAATTCAAAAAAAAAAAGCAGGTGTAGCAATTCAAATCTTGGATAAAATTGACTTCAAAGTGCAAACCATAAAAAGAGATAAGGAGGGATACTATATAATGCTCAAGAGAAAGGTAGACAATGAATCAATAAGCATTGTAAACATATATTCCCCTGATGAGAGACCTGCTGAATATGTAAATGAAATACTCCAAAATATGAAAAAAGAAATCACAACCTCAACAATCATAGTGGGTGACTTCAATACACTATCCTCTGGGAAAGACAGATCACAGGGGACAAAACTCAACAATGAGGCTAGAAATCTAAACACTACAGTTAGACAACATGATTTGGTAAATACCTACAGACTTTTTTCATCCAAATGAAAAAGAATTCATATTATTTTCATCCCCACATGGAAGATATTCGAAAATAGACCACATACTAGGACATAAGGTGAATCTACATAAATATAAGCACATTGATATCATACAGAACTTTCTCTCAGATCGCTGTGCCATATGGTTGAAAATCAGCAAAAGGAAAATGAAGAGAACTAGAGAAAATAAATGGAGAATGAATAATTCTCTATTGAAAAAGGAGAGCGTACTGGCCCAGATCAGAGATGAAATGAAAAATTTTCTAGAAACCAATGAGAATGAAAACACAACATAACTAAACTTAAGGGACACAGCAAAGGCAGTCTTAAGAGGAAATTTCAAAGCAATACAGCTTCACCTGAAAAAAGAAGAGTGTCTCATAACTGATATGTTGGCAGAGAACTTACAATGACTAGACCAGAGTCAGCAGGACAATCCCATTAAAGCAAAAGAAAAGAAATAATAAAACTCAGGGCTGAGATTCAGGAGAGGGAAAATAAAACAATGGAAAAAAACTAACGCTGCTAAAAGTTGGTTCTTTGAAAGAATTAACAAAATTGACAAACCACTGGCAGACTTAACAAAAGAAACGAGGAAAACAAATTCAATAGCAAGAATGAGGGATGAAAGAGGGGAGTTACAACTGATGCTAACGAAATTAAAAGAATAATTTCACAGTACTTCAAAGAACTGTAGGCCAGTGAATTCAACAACATGGAATACATGGACAAATTCTTGGAAAAACAGGTACTTACTAGACTATCGGACGTCAAGAATCTGAAAAAGGATCAAGAATCCCAACAGACCCGTAACAAGAGAAGAAACAGGCAAGGTTATCATGGGATTACCAACAAAAAAGTCACCTGGACCAGGTGGTTTTACAGGAGAATTTTTACCATGCATTCAGAGAAGAACTGAATACCAGAAGAACTGATACCAATCCTACACAATTTTTTCAAAACATAGAAAAAGATGGCAAGCTCCTGAACTACTTCTATGAACCTAGTATAATGCTCATACAGAAATCGGGCAAAGATTCCACAAGAATTGAGAACTACAGAGCAATATCCTTAATGAACATTGATGCAAAAATCCTTAATAAAATACTGGCCAGTATAATACAAAAGTATATAAAACAAATAATTCACCATGACCAAGTGGGGTTCATACTGTGGATGTAGGGATGGTTCAACATATGAAAGACCATTAATATCATTCACCATATTAACACGAAAACTTATAGGAATCAACTGATTATGTCCATAGATGGCCAAAAAACATTCAACAATATCCAACATCAATTCCTTTTCAAGACACTCAAGAAGATAGGAATAAAAGGAAAATTTCTCAAGAGAATACAAGCTATATATGAAAAACCAACAACCAATGTCATAGTCAATGGAGAAAAGACAAACACAATCCCACTGAAAAAGGGGACCAGACAAGGATGTCCCTTGTCCCCACTTTTATTCAATATTGTACTCGAGGTTTTAGCTAATAGCATAAGGCAAAGCAAAGACATAAAACGTATACACCTGGGGAAGGAAGAGGTGAAATTATCATTACTTGCAGATGGTATGATTCTATATATGGAAAACCCTAAAAACACCACAAGGGGATTACTGGAAACAATAAATGACTATGGCAGAGTGGCAGGATACAAGATCAACAATCAGAAGTCGATGGGTCTGCTATACACATCAAATAAGACCATGGAAGAGGAGATAAAAAAAGAGGTACCCTTCACAATAGCCATGCACAAGTTGAAATATCTAGTGATATACCTGACTAAAAGAACAAAAGATCTATATGATGAAAACTACAAAACTACAAAACAAGAAACCAAGAGTGACTTCAACAAATGGAAGAATATGTCCTGCTCGTGGATCGAATGGCTCAGTATAGTAAAGATGTCAGTTCTCCCCAAGGGTCTGCATAAGTTTAAAGCAATTCCAATACAATTTCCCTCATATTTCTTCAATGAAATGGAAAAATAAATGATTACCAACTTCATATGGAGAGGGAAGAAGCCCAGAATTAGCCGAGATCTCCTTAAGAAGGACACAGTTGCAGGGCTTGCTTTACCTGACTTTACCACATACTATACAGCCACAGTGGTCAAAACAGCATGGTATTGGCATAATGATAGATATTCAGACCAATGGAAAAGAATTGAAAACTCAGAAATGAAAACACCAGCATACAGACAACTGATCTTTGATAAGAGTCCAAAAAATATTAAATGGGAGTCAGATGCCCTTTTCAACAAGTGGTGCTGGAAAAAATGGATATTTTCTTGTAGAAAAATGAAGCAAGACCCTTACCTCACTCCATGCACTAGACTAAACTCAAGGATCACAGACCTTGAAGTAAAACCTCAAACTATTAGGATCATCAATGAGAGAACTGGGACCAACCTCACACATTGGCACAGGGATTATATAAGAGATCAGAAATAGGGAAGGGCACAAACACGGAGGAGGCACAAATAGATAGGTTGGATATACTGAAGATCAAACACCTATGTTCATTGAAATAATTTGCCAAAAGAGTAATAGGAGAACCGACTTACTGGGAAAACATCTTTAGCAATGATAAACCAGATAAAGGCCTTATTACTAAAATCTATAATAACCTGATAGCTTCCAAAATGCAAAACTAACTGCCCACTGAGGAGGTGGGCAAAAGACATGAACAGAAATTTCACTGAGACAGAAATCAGAATGGCCAATAAATATATGGGAAAATGTTCCCCATCATTGGCCATAAGAGAAATGCAAATCAAAACAATGAGATACCATCTAACACCTTCAAGAAGAGCCCAATTCAAAAAATCTGAAAGCAATAATTGTTGGAGAGGCTGTGGGGAGACAGGAACACTTATCCACTGCTGGTGGACCTGTAGTTATGTACAGCCACTATGGAAATCAATTTGGTGATATCTAAAACAGATGGAAATTGAGCTACTATATGATCCTACAATCCCCCTACTGGGCATATACCCAGAAGAGGCAAGCAATGAACCACAACCAGACATCTGTGCTCCAATGTTCATCACAGTACAGTTAAGAATTGCAAGGAGTTGGAAGCAGCCCAAATTTCCATCAACTGCTGAATGGAATAAAAAGCTGTGGTACATACATACAATGGTGTACTATGCATCACTGAAAAGCAGTGATAAACGCATGAAGCACATAACTGCATGGGAAGAACTGGAGGGAATCATGCTAAGTGAAGTTAGCCATGCACAAAAGGACAGGTACAACATGAGTACGCTGAGGTAAGCGTAATTTAAAAAAGTGCAAAAGAGATATCTTGGGTTGCTACTGTATTCAGAAATGCCTAGTTCTCAAATTCTTCCTCACACCCACTGTCATGCTCCTGGTTCTACCAGACAAGACCAACTAAAACATGGGATGTACACTGGAGTTGGAAACATGGGGAACTTAGGATAGATATTCCCTCAGGACTAGTGATGGAACTGGTGATACTGGGAGGGTGGAGGGATGGTGAAGTAGAAAGGGGGAACTAATTTCAGGGATCTACTTATAACCTCCTCTCTGGGGCAGGGAAGTGAGTGAAGGGACACATTGGACAGTGTACGATATGAAATAGCAATTTGTAAATTATTAAAGGTTCATGGGGCAGAGGGAGGAAGGGAAATATGGAGAGGTGAAACTGGGGGACTAAGTGGAGGGAGGATATATTGAGAGTGATGATGGCAACAAGTGTGCAAATGAGATGTGCATACAATTGAGGTATGTATGTATATATCGTGAGCGGAGTTGTGTGAGTACCCAATAAAATGATTCATTTAAAAAAATGGGGGGGAGGGGAAAGAGTTTTGTTTTTTTTTAAGAGGAGCTTATACCAAGGGCTCAAGTGGAAAATGTTTGGAAATGAATTTTGCAACATGTGTGCAAATATGCTTAATACAGATGATGGAATGTTATAATAGCTGTAAGAGCCCCCAATAAAATTATTTAGAAAAACACAACAGCAACAAAAATATTTAAAATCTATTATAATACTGTATATAAGGTTGATATGGAATATGACACTAGTAGTATGAAATTTGTAATAAAAACTTATTTTAATTTTTAAAAAGGGGGTGGGCTGAGCCTGGTGACTTAGTGTTTGTGCGCAGGATTGCGGCCCACTGGGATGGAGGTTCAAATCCAGCAGCAGCTTCATAGGAGCAAAGCCTGGACCTCCTAATCCCACCACCACAGCGCAGTGATGCCGCCCCCCCCCCAAAAAAAAAAAACCCCAAATCAAAAACAAAACAAACAAACAAACAAAAATAAAATTTAAATTCTCCTAATTGGACCAATGGTAATATCTTGATAAATGGGAGTAGATTAGACTTGCCTTTCTAGGATTCACAAACAATGTTGATGGAAGATCATTCAGGTGATCAAAATATGTATTGCATTGGGTAAACATGATGTACAAAACCTCTCTAAAGCTTTTAAAGGCTAGCATGCTATTTTGAAGTCTGAAAATTGGATATTATAGGAAGATCAAAGAAGAGTCAAAGAATTTGAATGATGGTGCTTTAATGAATATTAAAAGTACTATGAATTTTCAAAAGAATAACATTTTCAATTACTCCATATGTGTGTATGTATGTGTATGTGTGTGTATATATATATATATATATATATTAGACAATGAGTAAGGAAGACTGCAAAAGAATTGATGCAACTGGATTATGGTATTGATAGAGAATATCAGAAGTTCCACGGACTTCCAGGAGAATGAATACCTTCTCTTTTGGAAGATGTACAGCCAAAATTCTCCTAAGAAGTGAAGATGATGAGACTTGCAATTAGGAGAGACCAGAACCTGGGAAAGGATATCATATGTGGCAAAGCAGAAGGCCAGGAAAACTAGGAAGACCTTGAACAATATTGCCTGAGGATAATGCAGGACTGAGAAAAATTTTCTTCTATTGTACATAGAGTCAATGTACGTTGGAAATGATTCAAGAGTTCTGGATAATATGGGCTTTCAGAATAATTTTTTTCTCTTTGAGGAAGCACAGCCAGAATGCACACTAGCAAAGAAAATTATGAGATTATGTTGCATGTACTTTGTACATGTTACTAAGAGAGACAAGATTCTGGGAAAGGACATCTTTTGCGGTGGCTTTAAGAGGGTCATTCTCACACTGATGCTATTTCTTATAAATGTTTCATTTTTATGTAAATATTTTATACCTCCATTTTTGTCTATTTAAGTATTGAAAAACTGATATTTATCTTGATATATTTTGCATTACAATTGATGCAATTTCTTTTAATTTGAAATGAAAAATCAATTGATGTTGAATTAGCCATACTTTGCTTTACTGATATAAAGGTACATATTATCATATGTCTAATCTGGTAGGTTTTAAGTCTGATCCAGCATATTTTTTTTTCAATAAGCTAGAAGCGTTCCATGTTAATTAAGCTAGATCATTTATTTGCTGACCTGAGCAATATCTGTATATTATATTCTGAATATTCTACACCATAGAGAGTAGTCAGTATGGTAACTGCCTTTGTCACTCCCTATAATTGTTTTAAGCTCCCAAATTAATGTTGATAATGTAGAAAAAGTTCTTGGTACATTATAAAATCATTGACTTAAGCTAAATACTGCTTCTTTTTCTAAAGAAGGTTTTAGTAAAAACGATCCTGAATAAGCTGCCATTTTAAAACATTGCTCTAATTGAAGTGTCACTGAGAGTCATAATCAACTCAGTGGCAGTGAGTTTTAATTAAACAAGCACTACTTCTCATTTTCAAACATCACACTCAACAGAATAAAAATTATCCACTGAAACTTGCCCAATTAAAACTAAATTTATGGGACTGAGGCCCGGTGGTGTAGTGGTTGTGCACGAGACTGCGGCCCACTGGGATGGAGGTTCAATTCCAGCAGCAGCTCCACAGGAGCAAAGGTTGGGTTTTCTGCTCTCACCACCAGAGAGCAGTGATGCCAAAAAAAAAACCAAAACAGAACAAAAAAACTAAATTTATGTGAGATAAATATCATGAGATATTTGTTTCCAAAATATTGTAGAGCTTAATCTACATCAATTCTGTACTTATGTGACATCATATCTATATTTGGTTTATAATAGCTAAACAAACCAATAAAAAAGAATTTCAATTAATTTGTCTCAAATTCAGCTGAGTCTGCTAAGTTGTAATAATGAGATTACATGATAAAATGACACAGATGATTATAGCTGCAATAGATAGGATCGTGTTTTCACCGAGGAGTAACAAACAGAATCTACCAAAGTCCAAAAATTTTATTTTGTCACTTTCATCCTGCAGGTAGCTTTTACACATTTTTATATTTCAAAATATAATGCGTAGCAGTTTTTTAAATCACTCTCTTTCGTCAAAAACAAGAACAGCACCAATTTCCCTTTGTTGGCATACCTTAAAGGAAAACATTTAAATAAAAAGCATCAGGAGAATCTGCCTCATTTACCATTAATATCACATTGATCTAATAAAAAGTCCTTGTAAGCGTGATGAGTTAGTTAAAGATTAAATATCAATCTGTTACCTAGAAGTTTGAGGTCAGTCTTGACAAATAAATCCTCAGAAGTTCTTTTTTTTTGGGGGGGGCATCACTGCCCTCTGGTGGGAGTAGGAGGCCCAGCCTTGCTTCTGGAGAGCTGCTGCTGGATTTGAACCATCAACCCAGTGGGCCGCAGTCCCATGAACAACCACTATGCCACCGGGGCTCAGCCAAGAAGTTCTTTTACCAAATACTTAAGTTCCCATGTGGTTTCCAGATGTCTGTGTTTGGTCACTGAGTGCATATATTTCAGAGAAGCACAAAGAGTGTTCCAGGAAAGTCAAATAGTCAGAGAACCAAACATTGTTTTTCAATGGGCACATTATCTGAATGAAGGAGATAATTCCTTTTCTCAAGGAATACTGCTTTAATGATTACGGGAGAGGGCAGAAAAGAGGAGCTGAAGATAATAAATAGTAGGCAAATATATTTCAAATTCCATTTATATTTCAATATAATATAAATAAGCAATGTAATATAATTCTAATATTAATACAATTCAGTAAATGAATGCATGTCCTAATTGGTTCTCTCTTTTTTACCCCTTCAGTAAAATTTTAAAAGCTAACCAAACTGTTACATTTTTCTATTGGAATAGGAATATAGTAGGAATATATACTTCAATAAGCCATTGGCCAATTTTGTTTTTAAACTTGTTATTTAGAGGAAAGATTAAAGAGCTAATTGGTTCTCCATTCAATAATCACACACATTAATTGCAATCCCCACAATGTACCAGCATTTTTGAAGCCTCATGCCTGTGATTATCATTCTTTCTTTCCTATCTCTTCCTGCCTTCTGAGCTATACCCTTAGGCAATTGCTTTCCTTTTGACCTCATATGGTTGGTTACTTTAAGGAGTGTTTACTGCCCAGGTGGTATTGTTCAAGTTATGGCCCTGTTTATTACTTAACTGAAAAATTGAGCCATAGGAGAGAGGAATTCTAGACATGAGAGATGATTCAGGGCCAGAGATTTGGGCTCCACCAGTCTCTGTCACACAACAAAACTGGCCTTTTATGATGTTTACTATCGTTTCACATTTTTCTCTCACTCTTTCCAGGTTCTCTAATTGAGATTGTTCTCAGAGTGGTTGGCAGTGGTATCCAGTTCCCATCTAGTTTTTGGTGGAGGACGCAGTTTGGTTTGTGTGGTCCATTAATACTTTGAACTAATTGTTTCCATACTTCCTTGATTTTCTTTACTCTTATTTACTCTGGAAAGGTAAGATTTCAGTAGTTACTGACCAAAGCAGGATATAAAACACTGTCCTTATGACCCATGATATGCCAATTGATTGACTTAAAAAGAGTTGTAGAAACATATTAACATAACAGTTGCCAATTCTACCTTTTTCAGGTGTACCACTTTGTTGGGGGCTGGTGGCCGCCCAGGCCAGGATTATGGATGTAGCCAAACTTAGCAGTTTCCTGATTGCTTCAGCCGCCCTGATAGCCGGAAGTAATGGACCTTTACTGCCATTAGGTGTTACACCGAATGTTCATTGGTTTAAAAGCACACCATATTTGGAATGGAATGTGTGCCTTCTACTCCCTCTCATGCTCGGAGATATATACTGCTGGCTGAGCCTTGAATAAACGGAGTTTGATCAGCATTTGTCTTGCTCCTTGTCTCTGTGTCTTTTCTTCATCCAGGTTCATCGATCCCTAAGGTCCCCACGTGAGGGTTTTAGCTGGATGAGACCCCCACAACTGGTGCCCAACGTGGATGGCTGACAGGAATCGACGTTCCCGGACACTGCCTTGAGAGGGTGGCCACCCGTGCATCTGAACTCGCATCTCAGTGGAGCATCGGAGTTCGCATTGAATCCGCCACAGATTCCTGTGAGTCGGGATTCGCATTGAGCTCCACGCAGTCAACGCCTGCGATAGTGAAGCTCGAACGGTAAGTACAGGCAGTGAATTAATAATGGGGCAAACGTTGTACGCACAGGAACAATTCATAAGTGGTATTAAAACTGCCCTTAAGACACGAGGGACTAGGGTTAAGAAAAAAGATTTGGTAAAATTTTTTCTGTTTTTAGAGGATGTATGTCCCTGGTTTCCCAAGGAGGGGACCATTGATGAAAAACGTTAGATGCGAGTGGGAGATTGTTTAAAAGACTATTATAAAATATTCGGACCAGCCAATGCTTACAATCTGTGGTCTTTAATCCAGGAAATTTTGCAAATCCGTCATTATCACTCTGATATTTTGGAGGTTGTGTCCCGATCTCGTAATTATTTAAAGGCTGAATATAAAAGTAGTCAGCACCCCTCTCGAGCACAGTCCGTTTGCTCATTATCTCCACCTCCACTACTCCAGAGAAATCTAAGGAACAAGATTCCTTTTCTGTCGTTTCTGAGACAGGAGTGGCCCCTCCGGCAACTTCACTTTAACCGTCTCTCAGCGACCTTAAGAAAGACAAAGAGAAAGACAAAGACAAAGACATCCCCCCCCTCTTTCAAACTCTCCACTGCTTTCGCGGGGCTTGCCACGTGGTGGGAATCCGGAAACTAATTGGGACGAGTAGGAGGAGGCGGCATCACGTTACCACAACCCTGATTGGCCCCCTATGCCAGGTCTCGCGAACTACCCGCCCCCATGTGACATACCAGAAGCAGTCTTTGTTCCTCCTGTTCCTGTTTTAGCACCTGTTGCGCGTGCCCCTCCCAATTGGGTACTTTTAAAAGAAGCCGCAAAAACATGCTGTGAGGGTTTTCAATCCTTGCAAAACGCCTTGCAACAATTAGAGGTTAGCTCCAATATTCAAGAAGCTACTAAGGCTTTTTTACAAAAACCCCCTATGCCCTGAACCATTAAATCTGCTAAGTCTAAATCCTTTTAACCTGTACTTGCTTTCCCTGTCACCCGCGCTAAATTGCGGCAGCCTACCATAAGTGAGACTGCAGGCTCTAATAGTGACTCAGATGATGGCGATAATTCGCCACCAGCAGAGGCACGCGGGGCTCACTCTGATGAACGTTCAGGCACAGACAGCGGAGAGGAGGCTGAGGAAGTTAGTACTAATGCCCCCCGTGAGGCCGACACCAAGAATCAGCAGTACCGCCGCATTAGCCTTAAGTACATAAAGGAGTTAAAATCTGCGGTGTCCCTTTATGGCCCCATGGCTCCCTATACTGTCTCCCTCTTGGAGTCCCTCACTGAAAAATGGCAAACACCAAATGACTGGTTTATGTTGGCCCACGTTGTACTCTTGGGAGGAGACTTTGTTCTTTGGAAATCAGAATATATCGAGACCTGTAAGGAGGTCGTGCGCCAAAATGCCGAGGCTAAGGGAACAACAAGGCGCTGGACTATTCAAAAATTAAAGGGCCTTGCTCCTTATGACACCAATAATAAACAGGCGCGCTTTTGTCCCGGACTGCTCGCACAAATTCAGACCGTCGGTCTCAAGGCTTGGCGCCGTCTGCTGGCCAAAGGCTCCGCCACTACTTCACTGGCTAAAATTCGCCAGGGGCTGGAGGAGCCATATAGTGACTTCATCAGCCGCTTAACAGCTGCGGCCGAACGCATTGTGGGTGAAGATGAAAACGAAAGTGAATTTATTAAGCATCTTGCCTATGAAAACGCAAACCCTATCTGTCAGGATGTTCTTCGCCCACATCGCAAAACTAGTAATATTGCTGATTTTATTAAATACTGTGCGGGGGTCGGCCCTTCACACAACATTGGATTGGCTATAGGAGCTGCCCTTCATGGGTTAATCCAAAACACCGCCACACCTGTTCAAAAAACTTGCTTTAATTGCAAAGAGGTTGGTCATTTTTCATAAAATTGCCCGGCACCCAGGGCCTCTGGACCCGAAAAATTGAAACCCCCTACTATTTGTCCCCGCTGTAAGCGCGGCTTTCACTGGGCTGCCGAATGCAAATCCAAGGTTGATTTCCAGGGAATTCCTTTGTCTCCTCACTCTGCGGTCCGGGAAACACCCAGCGGGGCCAGCCCTGGGCCCCTTTTATGAGACAAACCCCTGGGGCCATCAGGTTTGTCCCACAAGGTCAACACCCTTCCCGGACTCAGCGCCCGATGCTGCCCCAACAACAGTTGCCTCCCTTTCAAGAGCAATCTCAGGCAGCGCAGGACTGGATCTCTGTTGCTCCTCCCACATAGTATTAACTCCTGAACAGGGTACTCAGGTCATTAATACCACCACTTTTGGCCCCCTGCCTCCCGGGTTTTTTGGCCTTATCCTCGGTAGAGGCAGTTCAGCCTTTCGAGGGCTTTTTGTCTTTCCTGGCCTTGTTGATAATGATTACACAGGACAAACCCAGATTCTTGTAAAAACAGAGCATATCATTGACCTCCCTGCTGGGTCCCGCATAGCGCAATTAGTTCTTTCACCCCTAATTAGTTTATTTAATCCAGTTCAAAACATTGCTAGAGGTAAGTCCAAGCCTGGTTCCTCTGATGCTTACTGGGTACAACAGATTTCACCTGAGCGACCTTTGTTAACGCTTACTTTGGATGGTAAACGATTTGAGGGGCTTCTTGACACCGGAGCTGACGCCTCCGTAATTTCTGCTGATTTTTGGCCGTCCTCTTGGCCCCTTACCCCTTACTTAACTCATTTGCAAGGGATTGGCCAGTCTGCAAATCCTATGCAGAGTTCAAAGTACTTGTCGTGGACAGATCCTGAGGGAAATTCTGGCACTGTAAAACCTTTTGTTATAAAGGGCATCCCCGTGAATCTGTGGGGCTGAGATATTCTATCACAAATGAAACCTATAATGTGCAGCCCCAATGATGTTGTTACCCACCAAATGTTAAAACAGGGATTTCGGCCTGGTCGCGGCCTGGGAAAAAATGAACAGGGCATCACCCAACCCTTAACAGTTTCCCCCCATGAGGGACATCCAGGCCTTGGATTATCAAATTTACCCTAGTGGCTGTTGACAATCCTGTACCCCAGGCTTGTGCCGATCCTATCCTGTGGAAATCGGATGACCCTGTCTGGGCTGATCAATGGCCTTTAAGTGCGGAGAAGCTTCATGCTGCCCAACTGTTAGTACAGGAACAATTAAGGGCGGGACATTTACTAGAAAGCTGTTCTCCCTGGAATTCTCCTATTTTTGTTATTCACAAGAATTCTGGTAAATGGCGACTATTGCAGGACTTTAGAGCTGTTAATGCCACCATGCACCCTATGGGAGCACTCCAACCTGGACTCCCCTCCCCTGTAGCCATTCCTCATGGCTATTGCAAAGGGGTTGTAGATCTTAAAGATTGTTTTTTCTCCATCCCACTTGCGTCACAGGTTCAAAAGAGATTTGCCTTTTCGCTCCCTTCTATCAATTTTAGAGAACCTATGAAAAGGTATCAGTGGACTGTTTTGCCTCAGGGGATGGCCAATTCCCCTATGCTTTGCCAAAAGTATGTTGCAGCGGCACTTCATGACATCCGCAAGGCCTGGCCGCATATTTACATCATCCATTATATGAATGATATCCTTCTTGCAGGATCTGAAAATAGTGAGGTCCTCCAGTGTTTCAGTCATCTTAAACAGGAGCTGACTAATTCTGGCCTCGTCATTGCCCCAGGCAAAGTTCAGCTGCAGGATCCTTACACTTACCTTGGCTTTCATATTTTTGGCCCCACTATTACCACACAAAGGGCTACAATTCACTGCGACCGGCTATCTACCCTCAATAATTTTCAAAAGCTTTTGGGAAATATTAATTGGCTCAGACCTTACTTAAAGCTCACTTCTGGAGAGTTAAAACCTCTTTTTGCCCTCCTTGAAGGTGATCCACGGCCTAGCTCTCTCCGAACCTTTACCCCTGCTGCCTTGCAGGCCTTACAAAAGGTTGAAACAGCTATTGCTAACCAGTTTGTCACTAATTTGGATTACTCTAAACCTTTTAGTTTACTTATTTTCAACATGCTTATCACTCCAACGGGCCTGTTATGGCAAAATAACCCCCTTATGTGGATCCTTTACCCTCCTCCCCGCGAAAAGTTTTGCTTCCCTACTTTGACTCTGAACTCATTATTCAGGGGCGCCAAACCAGCCTTAAATATTTTGGCTTGGAGCCAACCACCATTGTTCAGCCCCACACCCGCCCGCAGATTAACTGGCTTTTGCAGCAAACTGATTGTTGGCTTGTTGCCTGTGCATCTTTCACAGGCAACAATGATAACCATTACCCCCCTGATAAATTCGTTCAGTTTTATTGTTTGCACCCTTTTATTTTTCCAAAAGTTACCAGTCTGCGCCCCCTTTGTGATGCCTGTGTGGCCTTCACTGATGGTTCCTCCACGGGAATTGCGGCTTTTTCTGTGGATGGCAAGGTCACAAAGTTTCAAACAGGCTATACTTCTGCCCAATTGGTAGAATTGAAAGCTGTTATCAGTGTTTTAAAGGAATATGCAAGTACTCCCCTCAATATTTACACTGACAGCGCCTATTTGGCCTACTCTGTTCCCTTGTTAGAAACTACCCCTCAAATAAAGAAAACTGTTGAAACTGCTGCCCTTTTTTTAAGCTGCCAATCTGTCATCTGCGCCAGAACGCCCCCCATTTTTATTGGTCACATCAGGGCTCATTCGGGCCTTCCCGGACCTCTTTCCCGGGGCAATGAGGCTGTTGACAGAGCTACCCGCCTTATTGCTTTAGCTTTGGAAAGTAATGTTGACAAGGCCGTAACTGCCCACTCCTTACACCACCTTAACGCCCAGACATTGCGTTTGTTGTATAAAATAACCCGTGAAGAGGCGCGACAGATAGTAAAACAATGCTCCAGTTGTCTACCCACTTACCAGCACCAAACCTTGGAGTCAATCCACGAGGACTGGTGACTAATGCAATCTGGCAAATGGATGTCACACACCTTTCTGATTTTGGCAACCTAAAATAAGTTCATGTATGTGTAGATACTTTTAGTGGTTTTATTCTAGCCTCCCTCCAAACGGGAGAGGCCACCAAACATGTTATTGCCCACCTTTTACATTGCTTCTCTATACTTGGTCTCCCTAGGCAAATTAAAACTGATAATGGCCCTGGCTACACCTCAACAGCCTTTAAGGATTTTTGTTGTAAGCTTTCTATACACCATATCACTGGCATCCCCTACAACCCCCAGGGTCAGGGCCTAGTTGAAAGATCACATTTGACATTAAAGCTCACTCTTGAAAAAATAAAAACAGGGCATTGGTACCCCACAAAGGGTACCCCCCGAAACCTCCTCAATCATGCTTTATTTATACTCAATTTTTTGCGCCTTGATGATTTGGGCAAATCGGCCGCTGATAGGTTTTGGCACCCTAAATCTAACTCACAGTTTGATATGGTCAAATGGAAAGACCCCATTGACAATGTCTGGCATGGACCAGATCCCGTGCTTATTTGGGGAAGAGAATCTGTTTGTGTATTTTCTCAACAACATAATGCTGCCAGATGGCTACCAGAACGACTGGTAAAACAAATTGATAACAAGTTACTGCCCAGGAAGGAAAACTCTTCCTGAGGAAGCTTCTCTTCTTTTGTCATGCAGATGCAGTGGAGTGATCAATGCGGCGACCTTTTTAATCTTATATTGCTGGGCACCACCCCCCTAATTTCAGCCATTGTGCTTGAAGATTGCACCGTCTTAAAACGGAAGCCTTTTTATTATTTTCTTCCTTTTTTACTATTATTTTTTGTTAGCCTTGCACTGTGTTTGGTTTTAAAAGTTAATTAGTTGGTGCCCAGCATAGTAGTTAGCCAAATGTTAATCATGGCCAAATTTTTAACGACTATTTAATTGCGCTCACCATATCAACAGGAACTACCATAAAATCCATAACCGTGAGCGTGTTGATAAGTATCCTATTGACCCCTTGTTTTGTTTTTTCACATGCCCTTCATATACCTCATAAATCTTTTAACCTTACATGGGAAATCATAAATTCAGAGACTCAGGAGATTTATAATGCAACATCGTTCTCGGCACCCCTCTTTACGTGGTGGCCTGACTTGTTTTTTAATCTTGAACAAATTGACCCACTTCAGGACATGGAGGGTGGCCAGTGGAGAAAAATCCAAAGGTGAGTTTCCATGCGCCAAAATGGGTTTTTTGCTTGTCCAGGATTTAGGACCGGGGTTATGAGGTGTGAGTGCGGGGGAATTGAAGCCCTTTATTGTGCAGCATGGAAGTGTGTCACTGCCAATAATGGAGATTGGAAGTGGAGGGTCACCCCTTCCCTTGTCACCATGTCTTTTGCTCACCGTTGTAAGAAAGCCAACCCCTCAGTTTGCAATCAAATCCACGTCTCCTTCAATGACGAGGGAAAAAAGGAAATGTAGAGGATGTCAGGGCTCTCCTGGGGAGTGCTCTTGTACCAAAAGCCTTATTTTGGCACTGTAATACAATTAAGACTAAAGTCTTCTCCTGTTACCACCGTTGTGGGGCCAAATTCAGTTTTGGGAGAAAAACAGGTCCTCCTTTTAAATTCGGTTTTGGGAGAAAAGCAGCGTCCTCCCTTGTCCACTAGACTACCTCCACGCCTTACCCCCTCCTTTAATGTTTCCTCACCTCTTTCCCCTGCTCCAGCGGCCCCCACGAAGGGCGTTAGAACCTTTTCTACCCTTGAGGCACCTCAGGACCCCTTGTGGAAAATGTTACTTGCCACTTATGATGCCCTTAACCAAACTGCCCCTAATGCTACTTACGCCTGCTGGCTTTGGTATGATATTAGACCCCCTTTTTATGAGGCAGTAGGTTTATTCTCCTCTTTTAACTTTTCCTCAGAAGCTGCCCCTGCTTCGTGTGACTGGTCCCGTGAGGGACCGGGATTGACCTTGCAAGCAGTCACTGGCACAGGTCTTTACGTTGGCAAGGTGCTATCATTCACTTATGCTCGCCTTTGTGCTCAAAGCCTTCATTCAACCCTATTTTCCACCCATAATTAGCTTCTTCCGTGCTCTGATGCCTGATGGGTCTGTTCCTTGTCTGGTCTAACACCTTGCATTAATTTAAAGGTTTTTAATGTAACTCAGGAATTTTGTGTCATGGTTCTAATTTCCCCAAGGATCATCTATCATCAGGAAGAGGAAATGTATACTGCATGGTCTGCTGGGGGAAACAGAGTTAGGTCACCTAGAAAAAGGAGGGAACCCTTCACGGCTATAACCTTGGCCACACTCTTCGGACTTGGCCTTGTTGGGGCCGGGACCGGTATTTCCTCTTTGGCGATCCGACACCGGGAATTTGATAGTCTTCGAGCAGCTATAGATGAGGACATAGCTAGATTGGAACAGTGCTACAAAATCGTAGAGGCTTGGACCTGGTTTTTCTCCAGCAAGGTAGATTGTGTGCTGCCTTAGGAGAGGAGTGTTACTTTTATGCAGACCACTCCGGTGTTATAAAACAATCAATGGCCCTAGTTAGGGAAGGCCTTGCCAAGCGTAAACGGGAATGGGAATCTAAAGAGGGATGGTTTGAATCATGGTTCAATAACTCGCCCTGGCTTACCATCCTAGTCTCCACTTTGCTTGGACCCCTCCTAATACTTCTCCTTTTGTTAACATTTGGACCATGCATTCTTAACAAATTTATTTCTTTTGTAAAAAAGCAGGTTGAATCAATCCAGGCCAAACCCATTCAGGTGCACTACCATCGCCTGGAGAGACTGGAGATGGGGGGAGGTTATGAGGACCCCCCACTGGGCCTGGGAAACTCATATTTAGAGAGTGTGTCGATTTCTCCTCGATTATAATCCTCAGCTCGCTCCCATGGTTCCTTGGTTGCTGGGCTGTCATCTGCCCTCACAGGTCACATAGTTTCTTTGCCAAGTAAAAGAGGGGTAACAGAGCCACAGCTAACATAAGAGTTTAAGTCTCTATCAGGGGTGTGAGACCTTATCGCAGGGGAGGATCCATTCCTCATTCCCAAACTCCCTGAGAAGCATGCCTTATAGCATAGAGGTTACTGCCTGAAACCCTCTCCCCAGAAAAGGAAGTGTCTGTACCACTCTCCTCGGGGATAAGGCCACTGCTTCCCCCCACGAACTGAGCTCCCTCTTATGCCTTGCCACAAATAAACGCATGTTGCACCCCCGGTAGTGCTGAACTGACAGCCAAACA
>PVJH01027180.1:0-29020 GCA_004026705.1 Nesogale talazaci | reverse complement strand
GTTGACTCAAGCCACGTGGAAGCAAACTTTGGACATTTGAGAGTCAGTATTAGAAAGGACTAAATGGGCAAATTGCAGATTTCAGTATTGCTCCGAGAGTGAGCCGGCCCTCGACCCTGCCCCATTTGTTAGCTCTTTTCAGGCACTTGTCCAATGTAATCTCTTCTGACTGGACGGAGCCACTCTAGTAACTAGCCCCATCCACGTGCCATT
Organism: Nesogale talazaci; assembly: GCA_004026705.1. NCBI lineage: Eukaryota > Metazoa > Chordata > Mammalia > Afrosoricida > Tenrecidae > Nesogale > Nesogale talazaci. The sequence goes on along the minus strand of PVJH01027180.1, from coordinate 28,807 downwards.
CTCTGTGCTCATCATCTCTTCCAGAGAGTGACAAACTTTGTGGCTTTTTGACAATAAAAATTTGTATTGTGCCTATGTGAGTGCTTAATTTTGTTGGCGTCTTTTTAATAATTTGCCAGATGTTAAGAGGATCTCAGATAATCCTATGTGTGGGTGTGTTGTTTTAAATGAGCGCAAATCTTTCTTTTCAAGGAGATAGCAAACAAAGCCTGTATTGAAAGTTTAATGAAACAAATGGAAATGCTTAATGTAGTATGAATGTCCCAGTAACACAACACCCTGGTGTTAACAAGATTGGAAACAGAATTGCGATTTGTCACTGGGCTCTTATTTCAGAGCTAAAGGGCATTTTGACTGCTTCTCTTTGCAGTTTGTACTGGTGGACTTAGATGCAGAGTTGGTGGTGTACTGTGGTGCTTGCTGGGCAGGAGATAAAGAAGAATGAAAAAAGGTTCCTTTTTCTCAAGGAACCATGAGAAACAGGGACGACTTTAATATGTAGCACCAACACCTATCAGGTGTCTAGCACTTAGCAGTTTATGAAGTCTTTTCTTAATAATATTTCATATGATCGTGACCAACCTGTATTGTCTTATCTCCACCTAATTTGTGAGACAGGGTTGAAGGCACATGTTCAAGATCACAGAGCTATTCCAGTCAAGTCCTCTGTTGTATCTGAATGAGTAGACAGGCCCTTTAACATTCAATGAGTTGTTAGTGTGTATTCTGATTTTTTAATGTATTGAAAATGAATTGAAATGCACTGCTTCTCAAACTTGCCTGTATACCTCTTCGTTCCTAGTACTTCCTCCTATGTAAAATTGTTGTTAAGGGCCCAGGTGGAAGATAAAAGCCAATTCCCTGCCACTAAGTTCGTTCTGATGCAGCAACCCTGCTGGACAAGGGAGAACTGCCCCTGGGTTTCTGAGAGTAACTTTCTGTAGTCGAAAAAGCCTTGTTTTTCTCCCATGATGTGGGAGGTGATTCAAATCAACTACTAACTGCAGGCCCAGTACCTAGTCCACTAGGACACCAGGCCTCCTGTTATTTTATACAAATGTGTATCTGGGTATATGAATTCTTAATAACAATGGAAAAATTAAACCCACATAAAACCATTGGCCAATAAATTGAATTTGCAATGTTTCCCTGATTTGGCAAAATGTTCACAAAATATGTTCTCTCTCAGGACAAACACAGCCTCAGTGGGGTTTGCCATGACGGTCCTCCTCAGCACTGGGCTATGATTTGTGTTCCCTGGCATTTCTTCATTTGCACCCCAGGAATGCGTTTGTTTTTGTGGTATACTCCGAGTGACCTGGACTTGACAGTGTTGGGGCACAGTTTCTGTACTGAGGTTGCTGCTGCTTTGTTCCCCACGAACCTTTGTCCTATGAAGAAAGTCTGCTCGCATGAACACTGTACATAAACGCCGGTGTGGACCCTGGAGTAGTTCAGGAGTACTCTTAGCTTAAGGATTCAGCTGGTTCTTTAAATGGTTGAGGACTCGACTATCCAGAATATTGGCAGGTCAGTCCTGCAGAGTGGTTCCTCCTGAGCCAGGCCTGGCGTTCTGATTAAAACCAAGAAGCCTCACGGAGTAGTTCTACACCGCACAAGTGGGGCTGCTCACAGTCACGAGTGACTCACTGGCAACCAACAACTGCAACTTATAGCTTGAGTGGATGTTCAGATCCGGGAAGAGCGTATGCTAATTTATTTTTATATTACCATATATACTTGAGTACTTGGATTGTGATGACAGCCACAGTCCTAGTTGATGAGTGCTCAGGGAACTTCCAGAACCATTAGAAGTGTGAGACTGGGAGAATGAGTGGATATCATTTAAATCATCTTTCAGGAGTGCTTGTCGATGATGTTTTCATAGGCTGAGCTCTGGGGGCGGGAGCTACAGCGACGAATCTAGACTGACTGAATGGTATCATGCCTACTGAGAAGTAATTTTCCTTCAGCCTTGTGAGGAGTAGGCTTCCCCTGTGGGATTTGAACCTCATCCTTCTGACTTGAAAGCTTGGTTCTTTTCCCCACACCATCGAGTCCATTGGTTTTGTGAACTGTGCTCCTTCAAAACACCTTGGGAAAGGTTAAGTAACTGGGAACTTTCCTCCAGCACCAGACACAGCGTGTCCCATTTCTCATAGACTCTTCTCAGCTGTTACTTTGGTTGACCTGGTATGTATGCTGTCTTCAATAGACTTGAAGACAGGATCTTTCCATCTAAGAGCAGGGCCTCTGTCATTTATTCTACCTTGGATAGAGCATTAACCTTATGTTTGTAGTTAGAGCAGAACATCGTTTAAAGCAATGGTTCTCCACCTGTGGGTTCCGACTCCTTTGGAGGCCAAACGACCCTTTCACAGGGATTGCTCGGTTCATAACAGTAGCAAGATTACAGTTATGAAGTAGCAACAAAAATGATTTTATGATTGGGGATGGGAAGGTCCACCAGAACATGAGGAACCATATTAAAGGGTTGTAGCATTAGGAAGGTTGAGAACCCCTGGTTGAAAGTGAATACATAATGTTTTTTGACTAGGAACAATTCTCTCCCCCCAAAGTGAAATGGGAACTTAAAAGTGTGTGATTGCTTGTCCCCAGGACTGAGGATGTTAAATGGGTGGGGACAGGATACTGACGGGCTGGAGTCCAGGCAATATTCTCATCCAGAATGTCAATGTCTCCGAGGACCAGCGTGAGAGCTGTCAGCCTCCCAGTTAAAGCACCACTGTCGACCACAACATCAATTATGTGAGAAAAGGGAACTTGGTTCTCTGACTTTTTATGGTGATTACATTTCCATTGATTCAGAAGCAATAGAGAGAATAATTGTGAGCCAGTGTACTTGAATCAGAGATTCCTGGGTTATATTAAGGGCCCGGTCAGCTATTCGTGCTAGCAATAGTAACGTTTACTAAACAAATCATTATGTCTGCAAAGTTATTTTGCGACCATTTCAGGATCTCAGGATCACACTTGAGAGATGAATAGAAATAAAAACTGGTGTGGGGGTGTTACTGCTCTCTGTTTTTTTTCCAAGAGATATTTCTACTTCTAGGGTTTAACAGAGTGTCTGCCAGATGGCTAATTTTGAGATTCTATTTCGTGAAGAGGCATTCTGAGAAAACTAACTCAATTGCACCTTGACTGTAGTAGTTAGTTGCAAGTGTGCCGCAGATTGGCCTGCATTCATAAATACAATCCAACTTCTTACTTTACTGAAACAATTGTAGCATACGTAGACTTTTTTCATTCCAGTGGAAAAAATATAAAAGAATAACTGCCAATTTTATAAACTGAGAGAATAGTAATATTCCCTCAAGACAAAACATTTCATTTTCTGCTCAGAGAGCTGATGAAGTACACTGAAGTCCAGATGTACCAGAAAGGCCAGAGAAAACTATGGTAGCAAGAAAATATAGCAAGTTTGAATTAAGGAAAATAAGCTGGTTGTATTTGAGAGGCCCACTATGGAATAAAGTTTAAAGAATTCATATCTATTTTTCCTGCCCCATACATTTGATTGACTACTGTCTGTCAGGTATGGCGCTGAGCCATGAGATGAATGCATAAAACCACCGCCAAAGGGTTCGGGAAAAGTATGCTTTCCAAAAGTTAATAAATGAATGGGGGAGTTAGATATTTATATTCTTAGTGTTCAGATAAGCTGCTTATAAGCCAGCTACATTTCTGGTTTGTGTATTTGTTTGTTTCAGAATATACTCTCTTTTTCATTGTATGAAAATCTTAACTTGGCTTTCAAAAATAACCCCTCGTATTAACCTCTTAGCACGATTTGACTGGCAGTCTTTCTTCAGAATAGTGACAGAGATGGATTCGTGAGTGAGCCAGCAAGGTGAATGGAAGTGCTTCCCCTTCCACCCTCCTCTGCTTGACTTGGGAGACTCCACATGTCCTCCATAGAGGGAAGGAAGAGGTGTGTGTTTTCTGGAAGTGATGTTCCAAGAGAGAATTCCTTCCACAAAATGGTTTGATGTTGATAGAGCAGCCACTTGAAACTTTTGTGAAAACAGTTCTCCTGTCATAGAGGGTAACCATGATGCCTAATAAATTAGATGACAATAGGTATATATCTTATGTATTATTAATCTATAATGTGGACCTGGATCGAATTAACACTAAAGTTACAAAAATTTTGACTCAACTAGTTTGGTGACATGTATCCTCTATTTTGAATAACACCTTAGTCATCTGTGTGATCCAGGGGAGGTCCTCAGCCTGCTCTGGGCCTGAGTTTTGACTCCCAGTGAGTTCCACATCACATGGCCAACAGAGAGATCTGCTGCCTGGTCCTACTGTTTGAACAGGTTGTTAGAGCTCCTGTGCCAGTCCATCTCCTGGATGGTCTTCCTCCTTTGCGCTGTCCCACCACTTCACCAGACAGGTCCTTCTCCAGGGACTGATCCCTGCTGACATGTCCAAAACATAGGAGATGACTTTTTCGCCATCCTTGCTTCCAAGGGGCATTCTGGCTGTACTTCTTTCATGGCAGATATGTGTGATCTTCTGTGGTCCATGGTACTTTATAGTATTTTTCACCAGATCCTTCATCCAAAAGCATCCATTCTTCCTATGTCTTCCTATCAGTGTCCAACTTTCACATGAATGTGAGGTGATTGAAAATACCATGGTGTGGGTTAGTTCTGGGGCACCTTATAGATTAGGAAACTGCATATTTTACTGGAAATATCACGTGAAAATGCATTAGTAAATGCCTTCAGGTTGCCCGAACACCTGTTGGTGATTGCATTTTCAAGCTTCACCTCTGTTTAACAAGAAGTCATAAACTATTGCCAGGCATTATGTTTGGCACCGGGAGTTCAGTAGTAAACAACATGCAGCACTGTTTCCGCTACAAGACAATTCAGCAAGTTTGGGGGGAATATAGGCATGATAGGGCACAATTTTTCTTCCCTTCTTAAAATGAATATTAGTGTGGCATGCAGGGTGATGTGGATGCATGTAACAGATGTGGACACACCCTTAAGACTTCCCCTTTAGAGCAAACGCATTTAAAACTCCTTTAAGCTGTTTCTTTTGGTGTAAGGGCCTTCAAAAGTTTGTGGGAAATTCCATTATCTTTGAATTCCGTTTTTCCATGCACTTTCTGTCTATGTGCACTCTGTTCTTTCTGGATTCACAAGTTTTAGATAACATGTTGCTTTTGGGGGTATGGCAGATGAGAGTTTAATGATTGTGTAATTTTCCCTCACACAAGATAATTATTATACTTTTGACATTAAATACACAATTTGAATATTTTCATCGGAATGTAAGTACTGTTTTCTGCTAATCCAAATCCTGTACTATAATTGCATATCTTTGTGTAATCTTTTATATTTTCTGGATTTGCCTTGTTTTTATTGCAACTTCTAAATATGTTCAAACACATTAATCAAGCCCATATCAATGTGTTTTTGCCACACCAATAAAACCCATCTCTTAAGTCATACCTTGGCCCTCCAACGCCATTCTTTTGGCACCTGGATCCTCCTCTAATGTGGCCTAATAATGCTAGCTTGCTGCGCTGGTCTCTTCGGCTCAGCCCTGCATTAGAGGTTCTATTTTTGGGTCTCTTTTACTCCTCTGTCTTGGCTGGCTCCCTCCTCTTGTTGGAGTGTGCCCTCCAGTAGTTCATAGGAGGTGAGTTTATTTTAGTATTTGCGTTTCTTAAAACACCTTGTCTACTCTTTTGAATGATACATTGTCTGGGTATAAAATGATCAGAAATGATTTACTTGCAGAATTCTGAACTATGTTCCTCTTCCCAATTTTTTATTGAGAACTTGGATGCCAGTTTATTTTCTGGTCCTTTTTATGAGACTTTATGCATTTGTAATGTCCTGCTCCTCTTTTTTTTTTTTTTGGGGGGGGGGGGCGCGCATCACTGCCCACTGGTGGTCGTGGGCGCTACCTAGTGCTGCTCCTGAGAGCTGCCACTGGATGTGAACCGCCAAGCCCGAGGGCCACAGTCCTGCACTCAACCACTTACGCCACTGGAGCTCAGCCTCTGCTCCTCTTTTTAATATAGGTTCTAGAAATTCATGGTAAAGGCCTTACCTTGTCTCTCCTTTTTCCTACCTTGCATTCATTTTGCTGTGTACCTGGTGGGCTTTTCATTTGAAAGCTTTATGACTCATTATTTACGGTTGAAAATTTTGCTCAAGCTCCCTGCTTTTGGTGTGGGTCTTTTATGACTCCACTGTTCTTGATATCCGCCAGCCTGGAACTCCTCTGGTTTAAAATTTCCATTATTCTGCTCAGTAAGCATGTCTGGACTGGGGATGGGATTCTGGGTCAGAGTTAGCAGACTTCCCTCTGGTTCCCATTTCCAGCCTTGTACCTTCATCCATGACCACGAGCCTCCAAGTTGCGACATTTCTGGAGCTGTGCTGTGACACACGGAAACAACAGAAATGTTTCTTCCTTTTCTACTTCGCCTTGCATCCATACCTCTTCTAAGTCTGCATTTCTCCCTCAAACATCTGTTTATTGACATCTCTTGAATCATTGTTACCCCTTCTCTTGTAGCTTATTACCTTTTATTTATTGCTTTACTGGCTTTTTTTTTTTAAGAGTCGGGGTGGGGGGGGGGCTGCTTTTTGTGTATCATATATCATATATTTGCCAAAATTAGCTAGAAAATCTTTACATTTTCACTGTTGCTAAACTTGTTATTATTTGACTACAAACCAAACTTCTTAATAGTGACTACTGGGAAATAATTGCTAAAGCGATACAGATTAGCCATTTTTAACATGTCATATGAAATATGCTTGAAGTGCTGGTTTTGTTGGAACAAGTAAAGAACTATTGTCAGCAGATTTAAACAATACCTCTGACGATATTTATAAAGTACTTTTTTGGTTTGCTTAGTATGACATAGATATTTAAAACAATGTATCTAGCCTGTTTTGTGAATGATTAGCAGTACAAATGGCAGTGCCAGAAATTACATGACAATGGCCTGAATGGTCTTGCAGATACTCGTTTCATGCCATTTCTGGAAGACATGTGCTAGAAGTTTGTTTTGTTTGGCATCACTGTCCTCTGGTGGGAGTGGGAGGCCCAGCCTTGCTCCTAGAGAACTGCTGCTAGATTTAAACCACCACGCCAGTGGCCCGCAGTCCCGTACTCAACTACTACGCCACTGGGGCTCAGCCCCATGCTAAAAGTTTTATGTAAACGTTTTACATCCAGCCTCAGTGGCAGATCAACATTTTGGGACAGCTAACCTCATAATCTTAATTACACGATGCTATGACAAGAAATGAGCTCTTTTCAATTTTATGTACTAATAATTGGGGGAAGGTTCGAAAGTAAGTAGAAAAAACTTCCTACATTTTGATGTCTTGCTTTTACTGTCTTATGGATTGCAATTCAGTGTAAAGAAAACTCTTCACAATTGGACGACTAGGTAACATCATGATGAACAGAGAAAAGATTGCAGTTGCCAAGGAATTTGTGTTGCTTGGATTCACAGTCAGTGCTCATGGATTAGTGGTCAAGAGAGCAAGGGATGCCTTGCTTTGGGTAACTCTGCCTAAGTACTGCAGAGCAAGGATGTCACTTTGAGGACTAAGGTGTACCTGACCCAAGGTATGGGGGGTTTTATTCACCTTGTGTGCGTGTGAAGGTTGGACATTGTGTAAAGAAGACTGAAAAAGCATGGATGCATTTGAATTAGGGTGCTGGCAAAGAATGTTGAAAGTACCATGGTCTGCCCACAGAACTGACGAGTCTGTCCCGGGAGAAGTCCAGCCAGAATGCTGCTTGAAACAAAGGATGGCAAGACTTTGAACATGTTCTCAGGCAAGACAAGTCTCTGGTCAGGGATATCAAAAAAGAGGAAGGCGGTTAACAAGAAGAATTGGCACAGTGGCTGCAACAATAGGCTCACACATGAGGGAACAATTGTGACGCCGGGGCCGGACTGGGTGATGTTCCGTTCTCTTGTGTACGGGGTCGCTCTGAATCAGAATTGACCCATGACCCCTAACCGTTACAACAACAACAGTCTTGTCCAAACACCAACGCCATCACTTGGCTGGAAGGGTGCCCTTGTGCTATAAAAGGCAAAGACAAAAAGAGGAACTGTAATAATTTTGATTGTTTCATGTTCTCAATGGAAAGATAAGAATCTCGTTTGTCAGTGTTCACATTGTCTATTACGATACAAAGAAAGGCCCCTTATTCTAGTGCTTGCAGTATTTATATTTTGTCACTTGTTTATTCTACATTTGCTGCTTCTAATTTTTCCACTGATTTGTTTTTATTTGCATTTTGATCAGTTGCATTACTTCTTCATTGTTTATTTTCGTCCCTTTAAAAGTGGCATATACCTTTGTAGAAGAAGTATGAAATTAGCAAAAGTTCAAAAAGGAAGCACACACACTCACGCTCACCCTCTTAACATCCCGCCAGAACCCAGGGTGCCCTCTGCGCAGATCGTTTCCACGGTGCTCCCTGACACTTGTTGAATATCTCTGTAATTTTAATAAAACTTCACAGGATTGCTCCACTTGAAAATTTTGACTTAACGATGTTTTAAATTTTGTTACAATCATATATTTGTTCAAGTTACAGAAATCACTTAAAATGCAATCTCTATAAAACTCTTAGCTGTGTTTCCACTTTTCAGAATCTGGTTTGGATATCTCGGGGTGTTTGGCTTACAGGGATTTGTGTTCTTAACGAGGAGGGCACTCTGATATGTCCTCTGAAGTAAAAGTTAAACATCGACCAGAGATAGGAACATGATGGAAGTGGGGAGTCTGGGCTAAGGAGGTCTCACTGCAAGTAGGCGTTCACAAAAGGTCTCTGGTGGGTAACATTTGAGAAAAGATTTGAATTCCATTTGGGAATGAGACAGGAAGAATGTTGACAAAAAACTTTCCAGATAGAGGAAGCAGCTCATTTTAAGTTCCTGGCGCCTGCGTGAGTTCAGTGTTGGGTTGCTAACTCAATGGTAATGGGATGGCAGGCTCCCAAAGAACCTTGGTGGTACAGCGGGTCAAGTGTTCCCTGTTCCCTGAGAGAGCAGTTGTTTAAACTCACCAAAGAGAGTCTTTTGAATCGGAGTTGGCCCCACAGCGATGTGCTTTTTGGTTTGGAGCAGGATGGTTGATTGTGGGTGGAAAGGAAAGTGGGCACCAACGCAATGGGGAAGGGGGATCCAAGATGCGGTGAACTGTGGTAAGGAATCGAGATGATGAGATCACTTGTTGAAAGAATCACTTTCAACATGCGCATGAGTGCGTGTGTTTATCTGGAAAGCTTTGCAGAGGAGGAAGGATTTGTGTGGGAGGTTGGAAGGGAGTCAGCGTGGGAAGGACAGTCTTAGCTGTCCTTGGATAGCCAGTCCCTTTCTCTTAGGGTAAATTTGTTGGTTTAAATTTTTTGAAAGAAACACCATGGCTGTCCCATTTTAGAAGGTGGCTTAGCACCATTCTGAGTTGCAAGTCACAGAAAAAGGATTAGGTGTTAATTCTAGCGAGTTGGGACAGACAGCCTGAATCTGCAGGGTATGGGATGAAGGATGTGGGGCCACATATGGTGGATACTCGGGTACACTTCAGATGTCCTGAGATGTCGCTCTATAACCTATGCTTGAACTATAATTATGGGTCTTGTTTTAGGGGCGTGAGGTAAGGAACAGGAAGTCGAGACATAAATTAGAGGATGGCAATGACATTATGAAGAAGTCAGTATCTGAGGAATGGGAAATTGCAAAGCAGCTGAGCCTCATAATCATGTCTATTACCTTTCCTCCTCCTCTCGATTTTCCTCCAAAGAATTTTGAAGTCATTCACTTGCCAGATGTTTGAGCTCACAGACATGCTGTTTGACTGCCTTAAAATTGCAGCTTTTACTTACCTTTTAATCTGAAGCCCAGAAATAGTGCCGTAACCACCTGTTTTATGTTCTGTTAATGGTCATTTAAAAAAAAAAAAAGAACACAACAAGTGCCACTCAACTCCTGGCAGCCACCATCTGTAGGTGGACAGTTTGCCAGATGGTTGTAAATTGTTGGTGTGGAACTCCGTCTTTATCCTCATAGAAGTAGGAGGGGCCAAGCTGGATAGGGCTGAATGCATAAAAATTGGCTTTACCCCCAAAGTACCTGCATTGCAGTATTGAACAAAGATAGGACTTGTCATGTGTATCAGTGGTCCTGAGAACAAATCCCCATCGAGTTTAGATAGCCCACACGTCGAGCCGGGCCCTTTGCCAACTGTGGGGATGCAGTCTACACTGTATTTAAGATCTTGGTGAGGGCTGAGGGAGTGGGGTCTGTGGGAATAGAGGCAATGGGAATAGGCTTGGCGGTGATTTGGAAACGTGAAAAAAATAAAAGATAATGGAAGTGTCTGCTTTTGTTACAATGCCCTTATAATAGATTCTAACATAATTTCATACCATCGCTTTTCTCCTCATTTACTACAGAACTGTGAGTTCATCTACCTGTAACTCTAACCCACTAAGGCTACTCTAGGGAGCCTATAGCAAAGTGGACTTTTAGATCAGCGAGAGACCCTGATTTCAGCTGGTCGGACCCTTCCAAGCCACGCATTTTAAAATCACGTCCAGAAGTGTGCTTTTAGGTGCACGTGTGTTTTTCCCTAAGGTGCTCGCCCATGAGCAGACATGTACCCAGTGCTTATTTTTGTAAAGCATTTGGCTAATGACAGTGGGAGGGGGCGTGATCGGTAAAAGATTGCTTGCCCCTCTTCTCGTTGTATCATTTAGTCTTCCATGGGAAAGTGGGAGACTCAAATGAATTTCATGATGTTTCGCGATGGCTAGATTCTAATGACTTTCTGTGTCATCACGGGAGCATGGCCTGCTGGGCTGCGGGCTGAGAAGCAGCGTGCTGCGTGCGTGCGTGGGAAGGAAAAGTCTGAGAGGCTCTGGTCTGCTGCTCCTTCACCCGGCTGTGGGCACCAGCAGAGAACGTCAGTGAGGAAGTGGGAAAACTGTCCTGATTCTCTCTTCTTGTCCTCAACCTGATTGCCATTTCCTCTTCTGCAGTCCATGCCCTGTGTGGAAGGGAAGCTAACCTCACACAGCATTGAACTGAGAGGGTTGCGGAGGGTGGAGAGAAGGGACACCATTAGTGGATGGCCCGGGTGTGATGGAAAGTCCCCAGGGACAGTCGATGCCATGGTGGTTTAAATGTAAGAGTGTCTCAACCTTGGGCCTGGCTGTTGAAGCGTTAATAAGATCCTTACCCCCAGTCCTCTTAAAACTGAACAGAAGAGTAATCAAGACACCTTTGCAGCTTGTCTTATTTTAAGCATGCAATCAGCGTTTATCAAGGCAGCTTTCAATAGATGATTTGTCGGAAGCTATTTGAAGGTATAACTCACCCAGTAGGTCCTCTGGAGTAGGGTGGGGTGAAATTAGGCTTTGGATCACGTATCAAAATGTAACATGTCCACAATCAGTGGGATTGCCCCCATAGTCCTTACATGAAGTAATCCTGTGTTTATGGATGCTCATTCATTGCCAGTCAAAGCAGCAAAGATAGCCTCCTCTCTGGAAATGGTGAGGAATCCTAGACTCCAGTGGGCCTGGAGAAGAAGACAAGCTGCGGGCGCCCTTCATGGGGGCTGATGTTCAGATTTAATCAAAGAAAAATGTCATTGGAAGAACCTAGAGAGTGGCATGAGGGTTGAAAAATGGATTCTTGGGGCACCAAGCTAAAGGAGTTGTGGTGGCCCTGTGGATAAATTCTTGGCAACTCAATCAAAAGTTGGCATTGCTTAACCTACCGGTTAATTTGGGGGCGGGGGGAGGGGCGTGGCGGGGAGAATATGTGTGTGTGTGTGTGTGTGTGTGTGTGTATGAGAGAGAGAGAGAGAGAGAGAGAGAGAGAGAGAGACTTCTTCCTTAAAGATTTCAGCTTTGGAAACCTTACGGGGGGCATTTCTGTGTCTACTTGGTCCTATTGGATTACTCTATCAAAATCTGCAATAGGCATAGTACATGTGGCTTGGGCAAGTATCTAAACATGGATCTGATTCTGATGCATGTGCACGAGGGATTCTGAAGGAGGGAGGCATCTCAATGAAGACAAGGACCTTGTTGAGTTGTTCACATCTTGTAGCCCAGCCCTCAGAAGAGCGCCTGGCAAAAATTAAGTGTGCAATGCATATTGATGAAAGAGTGAATTCTTCTTGCCTAGTTTTCTGCACTTCACCTGCTTTGAGTTAAAGAATCTTGTTGGAGGTTAGTAAAAAATAGTATAAAATATCTTAATAGTCAGGTTAGGGGCTCTCTCCTGTTTGAATTGCTGGAGCTAGAGAGTGTTCAAATGTCTCCATCTCTTTTCACACCCAGAGGCTATGTTCACTATCTGTTTGATGGGTTCTCGTGGTTCAGCTTGGGTCTAAAAAAGACAGCTTACACCAAGCCCCACGGACGATATTCCTGCTCAGAACAGACAGTGCACAGAGAGGACCATAGGGCTGGCCCCACCACGAGACACCACATCCCTCACTAAACCACAGAACGGCAGGGGACAACACTGGAGACACAGTGTAGGAATTGTGCACAGTCTGACCTCATCACTCGGGAGCAAAACACTAAGGGCAGCAAGGAGAGCAAATTGATCAAATCCCTAGGGAATACCAAAAATAGACTTTGGAGACAGAGTGTGGCATCCCATCACACTTGAAAACACTTGTAAAGCCCATCAAACACACTTTGACCTATTAATAGGCTTTTCCATTTTTGTCAGTGGCTTTCTTTTTGTTGTTGTTATTGCTCTTATTGTTTTGTTGGTCTTGACTTCCTTTGTTGTTTTATTTGGCTTTGCCTGGTTTTTGTTCATGTTAATTTATCTGCATGTCTTTCTAGATAAGATAGATGGGATGAATAATTTGGAGATGAAAAGAATGGAACCAATGGCTTCAGAGGGTTACGAGAGAAGAGGAGAGGAGAGAAAGGAAGGGGGGAGGGGGAACCTTGTTCCCAGGTACAAGGGAAAAGCAAGTGAACTAAAATCAGTGCAGAGAAGGACATAGGATGCCTAGTGGAGATAAACCAAGAGCAATGTAGCAGCGAGGAATTACTAAGCCCAAATGAAGACTAAATATGATGGTGGGACAAGAGGAAAGTAAAAGGAAAGAGAGGAAAGAACCATGAGACAAAGGACATTTACAGAGTTCTAAATGCAGGCATGTACACATGTAAATATGTATATGTGTGTGTGCATATATATATATATATAAAATGAGAGGGGACTAGAACAATGTCTTCATATCTGTATGTTAAGAATTAAGGCTGCAGATGGGCATTGGGTCTCAACTAAAGTATTCCCTCAACACAAGTACACTTTGTTCTAATAATCCGGCATTCTGTGATGCTTACCTTTCCAATATAATCACTGAAGACAAAATGGGTACACAGGAAAATGTTGTGAAGAAAGCTGATAGTGGCCAGCTATCAAAAGATATAACATCTGGAGTCTTAAAGGGTTGAAGATAAAAGCAGCCAGCTAACAGAGAAGCAATAAAACCCACACGGAAGAAGCGCACTAGCTTTTTTGATCATGAAGTGTCGATGGGATCAGGTATCATGTATCTAAGACCCGGAACAAAATCATACCCAATGTGAATGTTTAGGGTGGGCATGGAGTGGAGAGCCTACACCCATCCGTAGACAGTTGGACATCCCCTCACAGGGTTCAGGAAGGAGAATGGGAAGGGGAAGGAAGGGAAGAAACAAGCTGATATCAGATACAAGTAGGAAGAAGATGCTTTGAAAATGATGATGGCAGCATATGTGCAAATGTGCTTGACATACTGGATGAATGTATGGATTATGATAAGAGATGTAAGATCCCCCAATAAAAATATTTTTTAAAAAGAATTTTTAAAAGGCAGCTTACTTCTTCAATGCAAGAACACTTTGTTCTATTAAATTGATATTCCATGATGCTTACCTTCCCAAGACGATCACTGAAGAGAACTGTGTGTATAAGCAAAAGTGGTGAAGAAAGCGGATGGTGCCCAGCTATCAAAAGATGTGTCTGGGGTCTTAAAGGCTTGAAAGTAAACAAGGGACCATCTAGCTCAGAAGCAACAAAGCCCACATGGAGGAAGCACACCAGTTTGTATGACCATGAGGTGTCAAAGGGATCAGTTATCAGGCTGCTTCAAAGAACTAAAAATCATAACATTGCATGCCCACTTCCCTGATATGATCACTGATGACAAATGTGTGCATAAACAAATGTGGTGAAGTAAACTGATGGTTTCCAGCTATCAAAAGATAGAGCGTCTGGAGTCTTAAAGACTTGTAAGTAAAGAAGCAGCCATTTAGTTCAGAAGCAACAAAGTCCACATGGAAAAAGCACACCAGCCTATGTGACCCAAGGTGTCGCAGGGGTCAGGTATCAGGCAACAAAGAACTAAAAATTATTAAAAAGGAGGAGTACAGATTGGGGACCCAAAGCTCATCAATAGGTGAAGCAACATCCCAGGAAGGAGACAAGCCAGTCATAGTACAGTGTAGCAACAATGAAATATGCAACCTTCCTCTAGTTCTTAAATGCTTCCTCCCACCCACTACCATGATCCCAATTGTACCTTATAAATCCAGCTAGATCAGGGGTTGTACACTGGTACAGACAGGAGCCGGAAACATGGGGAATCCAGGACAGATGATCCCTTCAGGACTAGTGGTGAGAGTGGTGATAGCAGGAGGGTGGAGGGAAGGTGGAGTAGAAAGGAGAAACCAATTGCAGGAACCTACATATAACCTTGTCCCTGGGGTATGGACAACAGGGAATGGGTGAAGGGACACATTGGACAGTGAATGATATGACAAGATAGAATTTGTAAATTATTAAGGGTTCATGGGGGAGGGCACATGGGGCGAGAGGGAAGGTATGGGGAGGTGACACCGGGGGCCTAAGTGGAAGGAGGATGCTTCAAGAATGATGATGGCAACAAATGTGGACTGCATACAATTGATGTATGTATTGATCATGATAAGGGTTGGATGAGCCCCCAATAAAATGATAAATAAATAAATAAATAGATAAATAAAAGTGGAGGGGGAAAAGCGGTTTAAAAATTGAGGATTGTCTGTGATACATTTACCATAATTATTTATCTGAGTTACTTTCAGAGATAAAATCAGAAAATTTTGTTAGGTAAGTGATATTAGGCTATTTGGAAATGCAGAGTAACTTTATTTTGGCTGGTGTGCAATTATGATTTCTGCGCATGCATACACACACATGCGCATGCATGCGCTACCATAAGCAGAATGTGTGCCTTCTATAAATAAAGCTGCTTAAATATTCCCGGGTATCAAAAGGGGAGAAATTGTTAGAGAAAATTAGAAATCAATTGGTGGTTGGTTGCTCTCAATAAGACTTGAGAGCATGGGAATTTAAACATACCCTGCCCATCTTTAAAGAAATCTCAAAAAAACTTACTGTGATAACAATACATGTAATAAAAACATATGCCATTTCAATTTCTAAATGTACCATTCATAGTTTTCTCTTATTTCTAAGAGCCTGGAACTATCAGAGTAATTAAAAGAAAATTTTGCTTTTTTTTTTTAAACTAGCGATGGGTGAATCAGAAATAATAACTTAGGGGATGGGAAAATTGCAGATGAAGGTGAATGAAGGAACAGAGAAAAGTATGAATGTTAAAGGCCACAGAGGTAACTACAAGGGAGATTCAAATTTATCTTTTATCTTTATATTTCATTATCTTTTATTTCCCTTTCCCACAAACTTTAAGATATGTGCACAAACCTGTAGTGTTGGCAATAGCCCTTAAGAACCCAGAAATGAGTCTTTCTGAAAGCTGGGCACCATCTAATTCCTTCACTACACTTTGCTACAACACCCATATCTTCTGTGCTTTCTTCATGAGGTGAGTATTAATTAGGGCCATGTCGTAAGAACTAATTGTTGCTTAACTGGAACTGGGAGTAAGTGCAAGCCCAAAGTCCATTCCTGAATCAGTGTTTATTTGTTTTTTTAATCTGACTGGTTCACCTTATAGACATCCTTATTAATTTGTGGTCAAGAATCTTACTGATCTTCTCCCTGGAGCATAAGGACCTTCTGTTAATAGTGTCATTGATTAGTCCATGGTAATTATTTTAAAACAGTATTCAGAAAGGGAGACTGAGTATATGTAGGCTAACTACAAGTCTTACTACCTGGAATATTCACAACCTAAATCCTTACCTGATTGGACACTGTTTACACACACAATGGGAGTTGGTGGTTATGGCAGTCACCTAATCTGGTGTCAATTTGAGGATTAAGAGTGTGGGGGTGGAATCTAGCTTGTCAATCTGGAGATAGCCAATGAGACCTCTGTGGGCATGACCTTCTTCTCTGAGAATTCTGGGAAATACAATGGTATTTCCCCTTTGGAAGTAGGAGACTCATGACCCACTCCCTTGGAGACACTCAGCTGACAAGGCTGACTTCCTGGTAAACATCCCTGAGGAGAAGCCACATAGAGCTACCCTAGTGCCCTGAGCCAGACAAGTCACACGATGCAACCAGACCTCTATAGCCAGAGGAGCCACTTGGAGACCCCTGCCAGCCTACTGAGATGTTTACAATGCCACTGGGTCCAAAGACATTCTACCCATCTGGCCTGTGATCATCCTGAATTCAGTGTCATTGCATGTGTTTCGTGAGTCTGAAGAAGAGTTTATAGACTGGTATTGGACATATGGGCTAACATTAGACTTAAGGCCTTGGACTGGATTGGTTTGGGATATTTTCTTTTTTTTTTTTTGGCACCGCTGCCCTCTGGTGGGAGTAGGAGGCCCAGCCTTGCTCCTGGAGAGCTGCTGCTGGATTTGAACTGCCAAGCCAGTGGGCTGCAGTCCCACACTCAACCACTACACCAGCAGGGCCCAGCCCAGGGTTTTTTCTTTCTTTTTGTTTTTGTTTTTTGTTTTTGGGGCATCACTGCCCTCTGGTGGTGGGAGTAGGAGGCTCAGACTTGCTGCTGGATTTGAACCTCCAACCCAGAGGACCACAGTCCCGCGCACAACCACTACACCACCAGGGCTCAGCCCTCGGGGTGTTTTCTTAATGTACAGCTGCTCTTGTATATAAACTCTTTCTTAAACACAAATAAGTGTTTATGAATTTGTTTCGCTAGTCTTCCCAGACTAATACAGTGGTCTGGCAAAACTTACGATAATATTCATTGACAATGCCACTGACAATTCTAGAATGATCCCTACCTTAGACGAGCAAGTAGGGTATTGAAGTTGTAAGCAGATGTTGGTCCATCTACCAAGAGTTCACTGCTCTTGGTATAACTGTCTTCTCCTTCACACACCACGTAGTTTCAGTATGAAGACTTTGGGTTACAGGCGGAATTTGTTCCTATTGAACACTTCATCTATCTAAAGAGGGTCTGTATGCACGCACACACGTGTGTGGGGTGTGTGTGTTTAGTTTGGATCTAATTGTAACAATCCGTTTGCAATTTGCTTGTTTTTTACTTTGAACTTAAATGTGACTCTATCAATTCACATGTCACAACGAAACAACCTTGTGTTGGAGTTAGAACTTGCTGCCATCTAGTCCGTGCTCCCTCAAAGCCACCCTACAGGACGGGGTAGAACTGCCCGGGTGGGTTTCCAAGACGGTAACTGTTTACAGGAGTAGAGAGTCGGTCTTTCCCCTGAGGAGCTCACAGCTTGGGGATCACTGGCCAGCATCTATCCACCATGCCACCCGGGCTTCTCTGCAGATAAAGATGAGGCTCATAAAATAGGCGGGGGGGGGGGGGCGGGGGGGAGGGAAGGAAGGAGAAATAACGACTTTTAAAAATCAGCAAGTACTTGAGACGTTCTTGTTATGTCAATATGTACATGTTACAATTCTGAAGAAATCTTATTTTCTATTTATATCTCCTGGTTTTTCCTGTATAAATTTCTACATGTTTCCATTAAGCTTACAAGTTTACTTTTTAGTTACATGCTTGCTTTTACTCTTGGCATGTAAAACTTGAGGTAAGGGATGCATCATCTTGGTCCAGGTATTCCTCTACAGAACAAGATTCAATGAATGGTCATACATTGTACTTTCTAGGTATTAATGGGCTTTCGGTTACCTGTTCCTATCTTTTGGCCATTTGTTCCCTGGCTGCTTCAACCTAGCACTGGATTTTACAGATGGAATGGCTCAATAGCCGTATGTCCTGGCTTCTCTTCCCATGTGGTCTGTGTTGGGGTCTCCATCTGATCTGAGAGGTGCTTTTCCAGATTCTTCACCAGGATTTTCCTTGATTCTACTGGGTTGACCCACTCTCAGTCCCTGCCTAACAACTCTAAAGGCGCTGTGTGTAGGGCAGAGATCTATATTTGCAACATGTTGAGCCGTCTGGTCATAGTCTGCCTTCTGTTATCCTCTGATCTCATTTTCATTTCTAACAGGACTGCCTCTGCTTCTTGCAAGTTCCTATGCACTGGTCATCATTAAAAACAGAAATGTTTCCTGAAGGGCCATGCTGTCTGTTACACTTACCTTTGTGCTCCTTCTCTGGGTACCTGACTGATTAGGCAGATTCTACCTCGGCTTATTCCTGTGTGCGCTACAGCCTTTTCTTCCCTTAGCCATGGCAACTTCCCCCACGCTCTCATGCTCTGGATGGTGTGCATGTCAGTCCCCTGCTACTAGACTGAGTTTCGCAATAACTCTGACCTATTCATTTGTGCTTTCTTAAAGCCAAGAATAATCCCATGCACATGGGAAGCAGTGATGGTAATCTTTGGAGGTACTCTATTTGTTTAGGATAATGAAAGTTTAAAAACAAAAGATGAAATGTAAACAAAGAGAAATATTTTGATCTAAAGTCTGTGTGTGCCTAATAGGCGTAGTGATTTATTATGACATATAAGACATCTGTCAAGGGCATCCCAAACAAAAGATAATTAGAAGGGAGCTATCTGGAGAATTGAATTTTTAAAACTGTGCCATCTGGGACCCATTTGGGGCTTGATAAGCCCAAATCTATTTTGCGTGATGGTCCCAGAATTCATTAGTGGGCCTCTGTGTTGTTTATAATTTGCTTACTAGACATGTACATCTTTCCAAGTAAGCCAGCGTAGGCATTAAGAGAAGGTCAGGCCGTGGAGAAACAATTTAAATAAAATCGCAAGAGTGCTAGCACCTCCCAAGCTTGTGCCGTGGACCACAGGTGCCCCTCTGTTGAGTTGCGTCACCCTCTGACACTGGGCCCAACGTGAGAGCACAAAGCCAGAGGGGACTGAAACAGTCCCGCAGCCTGCATGAGTGTCTGTACATGTCATTTTCAAATAGAGAGATTCACTCTGACATAATCGCGGTAAAACATTTTGTATACTAGTCTTTGAGCTTTGCCAATGAAGTACCTTTCAATTATGTGGTTCTCCCTATTAGCAGCGGCATCATTTTAGTAATGATCTTGTCATTTCAAAGTAAACTGTGGTTTTTATTTTTCAGTGTTGAAAATGAGCCCATGAGCGCAAGTCAGAAAAAGGAAAGTGTGCCTTCACCAGAAGCAGTAAAGGTATCGTTTCTAATAAATATTTATTTTCTATCAAGCCAATAGTTTTTCTTAACTCCATCTCAATCTCTGTCATACAGATTCTATCATCTCACTTGCATTTCAGAAAGAGCATGATAGGATTCCTTTATGTAAAAAATGACACCAGCTCTCTGGAACATGACTTTTGCATTATGGGAGCAGATGAAAAGAGTTGGGCACTGACGAGGGAGATTAGAGAATGGTGTTGTTCTCCCAGCTCTGCCACGAATTAGCCACTTGGCCTTAGCTTGGTGTCTAAGTCTATAAATTGGTTTAGTTGACTTTGGTAGCCTTCTATTGCCTGAAAGTTCTTTGATGTGTGACATGTTTTCCAAAATGCTGCTGGCAGCTAAATAGTAAGCTTCTGGGGGATGGTTGTTAAGAACCTTTTCTCCAATGTCCCTGCAAGGTCATGGAATATTGATTGCATCAGCTCACCTAGGAACTGGCCTCCTTTCCTTTGACAGGATAAGCATGAAAAGTGTGTGAGCTACCCCTACCAAGGCAATTATGGATAAGAGTGGTTAAAAATCCTAGAAGATCTTCAACTGTTTGTTGCATCATTTATTTTTATAATTAAAGGTTGCCTGGAAATTAGACTTTTAAGGGCTTTGTGACATGAAGCCAGATATGTAGTCACATTTTGGCACTTGTCCTGCATTCACAAGGTTTGACTCCAATGATTTCCTTTTGACATGATCTGTCACAGTGTGCCAAGGAAAAAACTTGAAACTTCCAGGGATTTTGGAGTAAATTTAGCTTGGTCAGTTGAAGGACAAAATGTTATCTGAATTCTTTGTGACTGATATGGGTATTTTTAAAGATTTGTAGGTTTTTGTTCATATTAGGGTGCATCTCAGAAGTGCTACGTTATTGGGTGCTAACCTCTTGGTGTTGTGATAATTTTCTTTCCCTTTTTCTGTGAGTGAAACCCAGAATTTAAAAACCTACAAGGATAGCAGATAGAACAAGGATTTTGGTGGAGGGGGCCTAGGAATGGGTGTTGGACTTATACTAAATTCTAGCTCCAACTTAAGAACAATTAGTTCTTACCTCATGGCCCTGCTCGATACTCATCCTCAGGAAGGGAGCACAAAAGGAACTTATGCTGTAGCAAAAAATGGCAAAGAAATTAGATGTTGCCCAGATATTAGATAAAATAGCATCTGGGGCCTTAAAGACTTATTTCCAAACAATCATATCCCACAAAGTCTACATGGAAGAAGCACATCATCATCGGTCACCAAAGGATTATAAAGCATGTACTCAGAAGTGGAATGAGGGACAGGTATGAGAGCCTACATTGTGAAAATCTGATTTGCAGAAGGCTATGGATGGCAGTGAGAACCTAAGACCCTTTTGTGGGAACTACATAGGAAAAAAGCCTTTGGTGAGCTGAGGACAATGTTTACTAAACAGAGTGCATTGGAGAGTTAACTATAGAAGATCAAAGCCATAAGTTTGACTTGAATAGTTAAAACTGTGTCAGCAGATCCCCCCTATGATGCAGGCTGAACCCGATCTGGCTTCCAGAATTTCCCGTATTTGGGGTTTGTATTGCTCTGTTTGGTTCTTGTGTGTATGTATTAGGGTGTCTCTCAGAGGTGTTAGGTCATTGGAGGTCACCTTCTTGAAGATGTGTTATATGCATTTTTGTTTTTCAGTATATGAAACCCAGGATTGATGAACCTCTAGAGACGGGTTTCTGTGTGTACTTGTCGGTTTATAGAATAATAATAAAAAAATCGCTGTACTGTCACAAGAAATCAGTGTGTTGTGGGTGGCTCTTTCACTGGCAATCAGCATCTTCCTGGATAATTGAAGAAATGGAATCCCAGGGAGATTAAGGCATTTGACGAAAGCCGTACAGCCGAGCGAGAACAGGCAAGAGGCGTCAGGTGCAGCTCTGAACCATCCATCAGCTGCCATTGGGCACTCAATAAGCCATATTCACAAGCTGCATTTACTGAAAACAGTTCTATTTCGAAGTTTCAATAGCTGTAGTGATTAAGTCTGTTTTCAGAAAGGAGTCAGGGACCGAACTGAACTTTGATTTCTCTGGACCATCCCAGTCCGAAAGGAATTGATGAGGAGGGGCCTGGCCTCATGTTAGAAGCCGTGCCCATGACTCATGCCACGCCCTCATTCCGGTGCTGACACTGTCGCTGCGGCAGTGGTTGATGAATGCGTGCAATGTTCCTAGGCCTCTAGCAAATCTCAGAATATTGATTCAGAGTATATTTGTATCAGTTAGTTATGATTCACAGATCTTATTCATTGTAATGTAAATAAATTAAGATTTTTTTTCCTTTTCTGTCATTGTTCATTAGCTCATATGTTAAAGAAAATCAAAGAATCTTTTGTTTTTGTGGCATCACTGCCCTGGTGGGAGTAGGAAGCCCAGCCTTGCTTCTGGAGAGCTGCTGCTGGATTTGAACCGTCAGTCCAATGGGCTGCAGTCCTGCACACAACCACTGCACACACAATAGTTTTGTTGAAAACTATTGATGATACAAATAGATCTTTAGTCACTGTGGAATTAATCCAGACAACTCACTGTAAACTAAATTTCATTATGAGCAAGTCGAAAATCAAAGAATCTTAACACTGATCCCACTGAAGAAAATTAGTCCTTATGCCTGTATCAAGGAGCCCTGGTGGCACATTGGTTTAAACATTCTACTGCTGATGGAAAGTTGGAGAGTTCAAACCCAGCAGAGGCCCTGTGGGAGCCTTGAAAGCCTGCGAGAAGTACACTCTGTCTCCTAGGAATGTCCTGAGTCAGAATCAACGACAGTGGGTTGGTTTCATGGGAGTCCCACATTGAGGGCGTCGGTACGGCTTGGCAAGAAGAAGGTATTCCATGTCTGTGTGTGCTCAGATTTTTTATTTGGTGTAGATCTTCCCTTATTGGTCTGGTTCCCCTCATTCTCAGACAGAAGTGAAGTGATAGTCAAGTTTAAATGCATTGGCTTTTTTTTTCTTAGTGAGGGGAAACAATTCATCACTAAGTGAATTTTATAATGAGATCGTTAGTTTAATAAAAAAAATGCTTTCTCTGTTGTTGTTTTTTCCCTCAGCTGTGCAGATAGTCTGAGTTACATGGCATTGTGACATTTTCAAGGTTTTATATTTTTCCAAACTCAGGAAGGCTTTTTACAATTGCCATCATCCTCAGAAAGCCTGCATATAAACAGGTAACACAGAGCTCTCCCCTTGGCAGTGAGGGCTCAGTTGCCTGGAGCTTCACAGTCAGCCACTGCTGCACCAGCTCTGACCCTCTCCCCGAAAGGTCAGAAAATTACTAAATAAACAACCAACTGATCACAACACTCCAGGGTGCCGTGACACCACAGTTGTGAATCATTTCGTTCTGTGTTAAGCCACAGTCAGCGCAGGCAGGGCAAAATAGTTTATAGCTCACTTGTCCTGCCTGTTCTCAATTCATAATGGGAAAATGATTCTGTGATTAAAAAGCTGGTGTCAACTTTCAAGCATATGTCTTCGGCAGCAAGTTCAAATAGTTCTTATTAGTTGTAAAATCTTACTTGTTGAAAACTATTGATGATACAAATAGATCTTTAGTCACTGTGGAATGAATCCAGACACCTCACTGTAAACCACATTTCATTATGAGCAAGGCAAATAAAGAATGAGTTTGAATTGTACTTTGGCATCACTTAAACTATAAACAACTCAAAAGCAGTAAGAATAAACTGAGAACAAGATATTACATTTAAGGGAATTCCCACGATTGGAAATCTGCTAAGTAATATATAACAGCAGCTATCATAATGTAATACTACGTCGACTTCCCTATTAAGAAACTGGTTCTCATGTGTGCGTGCCAACCTTAAGCAGCTGTTTATAATTTGGGTAATAGCGCTGCTTATTCACGATGAAAACTGATGACATGTTTTGTCTTTCTACCCTGAGGTGAAGAAGAACAGGATGATAGAGGTGCAGTGGAGGAACATATGCTTAGTATTTATTCTGAAAAGCTTGAGGTGCAGTAGGAATTTTCCAGGCAAAGAAGGGAAGTGATAGCTTTCTCAGCAGTGGGGACAGCATTGTGTAAATACCCATAGTACTGAGAGAGTTCAAGAGAGGGTTAAAAAAATGGATGAGAATGCACTGGTGATGTCTACTCATCTTATGTGTTCATGTGTACAACTTGAACGCCATTGGCAAGAGCTGAGGTTGGTGGAAAGCACAGAGGTTGGACCCACCAAGATCTTGAACGCTGTGCCAAAAGGTTTTTATTTCATCCTGAGCAATCCACAACTATTCGAGGGCTCTAAAGGTGATTGGATTTGAATTCGGAAAGGATGGGTCTGACTTTTATTTCCATAGTAGACTGGAAAACAATAGAAGTAGAAACAAGAAAACCGGTTAGGTCACTGTTGGCAATATTACAGAGCAGTATTAAAGAGGTCATGGTGTCCTGATGTTTTGCTGGGCCTTTTAACAACCCCCCGGGAAATTTAAAGCTTACTAAGAAGGAAGAAATGAAGCACAGAATGATCAAGTTGTTGTGGATCAACCAAGTGAAGCATCTGGATGTAGATGATTGTCTGGGTGGTAGTAAGTGGATGGACAGGATCACGTCTCAGATGTCTGGGCCAGTCACACAGATCTGGGGAATCATCTGAGTTAATGCATGTCTGGGAAGTGAGTTCATACAAGAAGAGTATAAGGGGGTACTCAAAACAACCTGAGATCTTTTTTCAAAAGGTATGTATTTACTTTTTTTTTTTTTTTTACAAAAAAACCTTATGACCTTCAGAGACCTCTACATTATACTGAATACATTTGCTCAATCTACGATTCTATTCTTGGAAACATTTTTCCAACTCATCTGTTTGGAGTTTTGCTGGGAGAAGGGGAGGGTTATTGGTCACAGCTGGCAGCTTGAAGGGAAAGATGGGAATTGGTGGTGATTGGAATGGACAGAGTGAACGAGCCAGAGGACAGATGGTATGAAAGGTCGGAGAACAGGAGTGGTGGGAGCATCTGGGGCAGTGAGATAAGAGCTGGAAAGACAAGAGGGTGTGAGCACTAGGTAATGTCCGAGATTAGGATTTAAATATGAGATGCTTATGTATGGTGACAAGAGTGAGCCAGTAAAGCAAATGGAGTGGGAATGGGGGTCATTTGGGTTGAAGGTATTGAGGTCCTTGGGATCAGGGTGTTTTGAAGGGTTACCTTTAAACCATTACAAAAGAAGACCGTTCATGTGTAGAAAGAATGCCCAAGTCAAGTACTAGGGACAGTAACGGAAAAATCGCCCAGTCACGTATCAGTATCACTTAGAGCTTGCTCTACTCCTTGTACCAGCCACACTCACTGCAGTCTATTGGGAGAGGTGATAGGATAAAGTGCATTAGATTGGCGAAAGGATTTTTTTCATCAAGACAATGTAGACCCTGAAAGCAGGGCTTTTGGTGTCTTTGTTCTCTGTGCACCCAAGGATTGGGAATAGTGTCGACTTAGTCTTTGAGTGAACGGGTCCTTTAAAGTTTACTTTATCTCTTGCTGCTACATGGTGTGTCTAGTTTCAGCCTATTTGGGGTTGCATTCTCCAGAAATACTCTTCCAAGGATTCTCCATTTGGGGTCCCAAATCCTAGCTTCTGCCTCTCTCTTTCCCATGGTCATCATTCTTCTTACTTTACAGTGGTTCAGAGCTGCCTCACTCACCATCTTCTTATTGAGAGAATCTCTTAGGTTAGAGGTGCTTTCCTTCCTGCTTTATCCTGAAGAGGAAATGTTCCCCTTTCTCTCCAAGGGTAATGCTTCCCCCTGGACTCTTTGTTTTTCCACTTTCTACTTGAAAGATGCCTTTCTGTTTATCGTATGTTCTTACTTCCTGACCACCGAACTACCTCTGACACCTTGAATGCTAGGCTCTACTCTCAAATGTCTCAATGATTCCTGACTATTTATCCTACCATTCCTTTCTCACCATTCTCTATCACAGTGGCATTGCCTGTCAGAAAAATGAACTCAGTTGTCTTGGAATAAATACAGCCAGACCAAATGTACAAATGTGCTTGACACAATGGATGGATGGATGGATGGATTGTGGTGAAAGTTGTACGAGCCCCCAATAAAATGATTTAAAAAAAAAAAAGCATGATCCCAAGGGATCCAATAGAAAGTAAATGTTTAGAAAGTGATGATGGCAACATATATAAAAATCATGGGGCTGAGCCCCGGTGGTGTAAATGGTTGAGTGCGGGACTGAGGCCCATGGGCTTGGTGGTTCAAATCCAGCGGTGGCTCTCAGGAGCAGCATTGGGTGGTGCCCATGACCACCAGAGGCAGTGATGCACTGCCCCCCCCCCCAAAAAAAAAAGTCATGCTTACTGTAATTGATGTATGGAATGTTGTGAGAGCTGTAAGAACTCCCAGTAAAATTATTTTTAAAAAAAGGACAGCCAGAATACTCCGTAGAAGCGAG
Organism: Nesogale talazaci; assembly: GCA_004026705.1. Lineage (NCBI taxonomy): Eukaryota > Metazoa > Chordata > Mammalia > Afrosoricida > Tenrecidae > Nesogale > Nesogale talazaci. The sequence goes on along the minus strand of PVJH01027180.1, from coordinate 2,729 downwards.
GCTAGCAAGCCCTCCTCTCACATATCTTGGATATGTTATCAGGAAAAACTATTTCCTAGAGATTGACATCCTGTTTGGTGAAGAATAAGGTCAGTGAAAAAAGAGGAAGATGATGGTGTCTGCAGTGAAAGCCTCAAATACAGGAGGGATTGTAAGGATGCCACAGGACTGGGCACGTTTCCCTCTTTGAGTTGACATCAACTTGACAGCACCTAAAGACAAAACAGAGAGACAACTTCTGAGCGGAGGGGGTCACTTTAAAGAGTGAGGAGGAAAAGTTTCAATGAAGAGTTGACATTTAAGTAAAGGTCTGAGGGAGGTGAAAGAAAGTGAGTCATGTGTGGGGGACGAACATTCTGAGCAGAGAAGAGTAAATGCAACAATTCCTGAGGTGGGCGTGTGCTAGGTGGGCGTGTGCCTGGCACATTTGATGATCGCTGAGTAGTCTGAGCCTGGTCTTTGTTGCTCTCACAGTAGCATTTGACATTCTTTACTCCCCTCTGCTTTTTTATAAGGACTCTCTGGATGAACTGACCTCATCTTAGCTTTCTTGGCACTGTACTCACCCAGGAGTGAGGGGTTCAGAATCATGTGGAATGTTAAGGTACATGCACTTGTGCTGTTAACCTAAGAGGCCACTGGAGAGCCCAGTGCAGTCTAAATGAGTGTTTTCTCAAGTTTAATTCTTGAATCATCAGCAGGAGTTTCCCAAGATGCTTGGTAAAATCCATACTCTTGGTTCCCACCCCAGGAGCTCCAGTGGCAGAGGAGTAACATGCCCGACTGCCAAGCTTAAGACTGGTCATTGGAATCTCCTAGCCAATCCTTGAGAGAAATACGAAAGCGCCTGCTCCTGTGAAGATTTGTGTTATTGTCGTCAGGGGCTCGAGTGGGCGCGAACTCACAGCAACCCTCTGCGAAAGAATAGGAAACACGGCGCAGCATGTCCCAACCCTCACCAGTGCTCCTTTCCCCGAGCCCATGGATGCAGCCACCGAGTCAGTCCGTCTTTGTAGGGCCTTCCGTTCCTTTTCACTTCCTTTTCAGATAAGATGTCCTTCTCCAAGGACTGGCTGTCCCTAGCAATATGTTCTACATCTGTAAGACCAAGTCTTGCCATCCTTGCCCTCTAAGGAGCTCTCTGCCCCTCCGCCTTCCCACCCAGTTGGGTTTGTCCTTTGAGCGGTCCAGGGTACTTTCAGTATTCTTCCGCAGCACCACCTTCGGATGCTCACACCACTGGAAGCCGTACGAAGCCCTTCTGCTCTGTCCCTGTGATAGAATCCCTGAGACTCAGGATCCATCCCATAGAGCTGCACTGGGTTCCTATCCCAGGCCTGCTGACCCAGACCCTCCCAGGAGCAGGGCCATGGTATCTGCATTTTCATGTGTTTGTGTGGGTAGATATGTGCAGATTTAAGCTGCGGATGACTTTTGGGATCCTGTTGCTTAGAATTAGGAAACTGCCAGCAGTCTGTTTGGGTCAGGATGGCTTTACTCTGATCTCACCTTTCAGCTGGCCTTTGAGGGCCGGATTATAGATAGAATTGCTGCTCCATGGTAAATTTCAAGGGGTACGGAAAGAAATGACCACAGATTTGTATTCTGACATGTTCTAAGACCTGGCCATGACTCCTGTTCATCCTGTGCACAGCCCTCCTCACAACTATTACCTTTGAGCTCCAGGCTGAGTGACTGTGCCAGTTCATCTCCTTGCTGGGCTTTTTTTGTTGTGTGTCTTTGCTGACCCTCCCCTTTACCAGGCATTGTGTCCTTTTGGAGAGGCGGGTCTCATGGAAACATGTCCAGATACCTGAGATGAAGTCTCGCCATCCTCGCTGCTAAGTAGTATTTTGGCCATACTTCTCCTAAGATAGATTTGTTCGTTCTTCTGGCCGTTCATGGTACTAACACCATTATCTCAGTGAGTCACTTCTTCTGTGGTCTTCCTGACTCCCAGGCCAGTTTTCACTCACAGATGAGGTGGCTGAAGGCACCGTCTAGGGGCCAGGCAAAGTTCAACCCTCCAAGTGAGAGCCCGCCTGACAGCTCTTAAAGGGGGCTTTGTCCGGCAGGGTTCCCCATGCCCTGTGGGCTCTGATTGCTTGACTGCTACTTCAGGGAGCATCGACTGGATCCAAGCAGTTTGAAATCCTGGACTGCCCCGGTCTTTGTTCAGCTCTCCATGATGCTGTCTGTTGGTCTCGTCATCAGGATTTTCATTTTCTTTACACTGAGTTGCAAACTCTACTGAAGACTGCAGCCCTTGATCTTCATCAACAAGGGCTTTCTTTCCGGTCCTCCTGGCTTTTGTTTTCGGCAAGCGAGGTTGCATCATGTGCACATCGCAAGTTGTTCATACGCCTTTCTCTCGATCCTGACACACTCCTGTCTGTCCCTGGAACCGTGTTTTTCACTAATGCCATTGGTGCAGCTTGGGCTTCTGCCTTCAGTACCCCCAGGTCTTGATCATGGCCTAGGGCTGGAGATGGCTCTGTGCGGCAGCTGGTCCTTCTTGATACAGTGACTGTGCATTTCTTGCATCTCCTTTTGCTGCTTCCTTCCTGCATTATTCAGTATTTCCCCCCTTGCAACCCATCAGTATTTCCAATCAAGGCTTGAATTCCACCTTCCCCCCCCCCCCCCCCCCCCAGTTCTTTCAGCTCCCGATCAGCCCAGGATGCTCCTCCTTTTTGACTTTTAAACTTTAGATCTTTACACATTACATT
>PVJH01027179.1:0-29040 GCA_004026705.1 Nesogale talazaci | reverse complement strand
ATTGTAGCATGAGAGAAATGGTTAAGAATGGTTCAGGACCAAGCAGTGTTTCCTTCTGTTTTGTTTAAGGTTGTTATGGGTCAGAACTGATTTGATGGCATCTAACAACAGCTGTGATTGCCAGTTTCTAGATATCACATATGATAGGGTAGACTAAAGAAACAAATCCATAGAAACTCATTTGTGTGTACGAGAGAGTAAAAGGTAAATGTTCATTAGGAAAGCTAATCTAGTCCAAGGCCCTAAGTCCAATATTAAGCCATAAGTTCGATATCAATCTGTGAAGCCCTCTTCATGCAATGATGCGGAAAGCAGGAGGATTGCAGGCCAGTTGCTGGGAAGTCTTGCAGATCCAGTGGCATTGTAAGCATCTCAGCACTGGCAGCTCTCTCCGTGTGGCTTCTCCAGGTCCAGGGTTCTGGTTGCATTAGGTGGCTCCTCCAGCTCAGGATTCTGGCTCTATTGGTACCCTTTCTTTCTGGATCAGCAGTCAATATGCTAGATCAATGACTCAAGTGCAAATGACTAGAGGTGGATCGGTCAAATGCAAGATCCAGACTCAGGAGCAATGCAAACAAGCTTTCCCAGAGTGTCTATTTATAATGAAAGCAGGACACAATCATGCATGCGGATGCACACATACTCAAAAGTGCGCACACGCGCAGGCACTCACAAGGCAATTCATTGCATCAGGACGGGAAGCTGAGTAGGGTGTTGCATTCCACACTAATTGTATGCCATTATGGAGTCTTACACCTGACTGTAGCATTGCGCTTGGTTACATCACAAGATATTCTTAGGTGTTAACTGCCCAACCCTTGACAATCCTGTCACAGCCAAGTTGAAATAAAACCTGATTTATCACAAATTCCTACGCAGCAACTCACTGTCTTACATGGTTGCTGTGTGTCTGTACTGACTTCATAGCCTCCAAAATATATTCCTAAATCAGGTGAGTTAAATAATTTTTTCTAAATACATTTCATTTTTAACATGTTAACCACACAAGACTATATGTATGAACACCATATGTATTTTTTAGTACAATGTATTTTTTCCACTTAAACTATCGACAAAGAGAAAGCTACAAAATATCTTAATTAGGTCAGTCTGAGTAAATTTATTTTTACCTTGGCATCAGATAACGTGTCAAATATTTTATAAGAACCAAAATGAATAGCAGCTTTTACAATAGGAAAGTAAAGCATTCATTTGTTATTTGAACCTTGTAAAGTAAGTGAACTCCAATATAAACTATGTGTGAGTTTGACATTTGGTGATTAGTTAAAAATTTCTCTCTAAAATAGAAGCTGATATCAGGGTCTCAAGTGGGAAGAGAATGCTTTGGAAATGATGATGGCGGCATATGTGCAAATGTGCTTGGCACACTGGAAGAATGTATGGATTGTGATAAGAGATGTAAGAGCCCCTAATAAAAGTATTTAAAATTTCTTCTCTCCCCAATATGATTACATTGGAATATTTATCTTATTATTTAATCATTTGCCAGTGCTTTGGAAAAGAATGTTGCAGTTGTCCAAAGGCATAGAAGAAAACAAGCACTTTTCTACATGTAAAGTATAGTGGCATGGTTTATTCATACATTAAAAACATTAAAAACTGGGGTTTTGTAGGAGATGGATAATTATCTCTGATGGAGAATCAGCAAAATGGAAACTCCATTTTACAGGAACAAAGAAATGCAAGTGGTATAGATTAAATAAAGACTCACAGTGCTGTTTTTGTTTTGTTTTGTTTTCAGGAAAGATTCACACACATCCCCACATATTGTTTTGGTTTCCATAAATTCTTATTTCAAGTTGTGCTGCATCATACAATTTCTTTAAGGGGCGGGGCTTTTCAAATAGTCACATTTGAAAATTGAAATTCGGACATGAAATTGCCTGAATTTTTGAGCACTCAAACTCTCCTAAGCTTTTTAGCTTAATTTGCTAATGTTGCATCTTATGTTCTTGGGTAAACTTGGTTCTTTTCTATGCAGTGCCATCTACCTTTTATCTCTTTCTCAAGGAGATCCAGGCCAGGGACTCAATGTGCATAAATACAAAACAGGCTGAAATAAATCATCCACTTCAACATCCACTCGACATGAATACTGCTTTTTATATCTTATAGGACTGGACAGAAATCTGACTTTGCAGAAATCTGACTGCAGGACCACATCACCCTTAGAGAAAACAATCTTCCAAGCGCTACCTCCCAGCTCCTACTGAGAAAGAATCCTCTAGCCTGAGAACTCCATAGTGAGTCACGGAATAGTCAACTCATTGATGCTACACTTACTATGGCAATACTTCATTTCTAGGAAAAGAATGTTTATAAAAACTGTAAAGTATTATTCTCTTTAGACACTGTTTCCTATATGGGCAAAAGAAATGGATCATTTCATTTTTATGACTGAGTTTGTTTTGCTGCTTTGAAATCTGAATATATATATATATATATATATATATATATAAACCCCTGATAATAAGGATAATAGCAGCAAACTGAGACAATATTATTTTTATTCCTTTAGCATGGTAATTGCAAACCATTCATATGTGTTTTCTAGTAAGATAGCAGGAATTATCCCTTCTCAAGGAGTCTTGCACATTCTTCATGAAATAATGGTGCATTGGGAATAACTTTATGTGGAGATGATTTAAATTAATTACTTGACAACAGTACAATGTAAGTTGTTAGGCTTTAATTCATGCAAGCCATTTATCATTGCAATCAAAAGCAAAATTATATCAACAAAAGGGGACAGTATTTAATTTCTGAAAATATCCTAAGCATTCAAATGAAAACAGCTGACAAAGCTAATAAGTGAACTTACTAGAAGAAAACCAATGGAGATAATTTTAGGTAAGCACAAAAAATCTAAGACAAAGCAATCAGATAGGTGAAGAACAAAATTAGATATTTTTATATTAGATTTTTCTGACATCATTTATGTTGCTTGCTGGAATATCTTTGGGAGGATAATTCCTCTTCATCTTTGCTGTTTGCTTGCTAAGGGAGGGCATTTCTAAATTTTTAAATGACTCAGATAGTTTGATGGACATTTTATCTTTGCTTAAAAACTGAAAGAGCATCTGTTAATGGATTAATCTGGACATTGAAAGCATGAATGCAGACTAAAACCTCTCTTGGGACCAAACTTTTCAGTCAGCTAACACAAACAGCTTTGACAAGTTGATTTATTAGAAACAAACAAGATAATCAATGCCAATGGTGCTTTGGATTATAAACAATATTTGGAATAACTAGCAGAAAAATAATTTTATTTATTAATCAAATCATTTGAGAGACCCAGAATATGTCATGGGTATAAACATGACATTTTATGTATATATAAATGATTAATGATAAAATTTAGCTAAAAGATGTCTTTATGCATCAAACATCCACTTCAGTAACTTGACACCAGTGCATGGTGTTCTTCCTGTGCTTTAGTAAAGGAGCGCTGGGGAGGTGACACAGTGTTTGCTCATTGGGTTGCTAAGGACAAGTCAGTAGTTCAAAGCTACCTAGCTCCTTCATGGGAGAAAGACCAGGCTTTCTCCTCCCATAGAGTTACAGTGTCAGAGACCCACAAGGGCAGTCCTGTCATGTCTTGTAGGGTCCCGATGAGTTGCCATCGACTTGATGGCAGTGACTTTGGTAACGATATTTTTTAATTATTCATGCTGCTGAACTGCTTTTATTTAAGTATATTGCTTTGTAAAGTCTTTGAGAACATTTAGGATTCTGGTAAAAATAGTTAAAGAATCAGTATATAGACAATAGGAGGAATGATAACAGCTTTTCCATTACTTAAGGAAGAGAGGTTTATATGATCAGATGTCACTGATGGATGGCATTTTGCAATATGAATTGTAGTGGTCTTTCTCTTGTGACAGAGATATCACTGCAGAGAGCAGCATTACTAGTGGTAAAAACTTGTACTGAACTTTGCTATGACTACCTCCAGGAGTGGCTCTAGTGGGCTGTCTGACCCTGAGAGCTGTTGATCCTTTATCATGTTTGCACCAAATTTAGATCTAAGGGATTCTGCACTTACTGGGCTGTGATTGTCCAGCATCCTGCTTCACCTTTTGTGTCATCTGCCTGTAGCTACCTGAGTCAAAAGAGGACCCCAGTTTGCATTGAACTTATGGATTTGAATTGGCCTGAACTGGGCTACCTTCTTGAGATAAAGTTATTTCTTGACAGAGAGCTCTTTCTTACACTTATATGAATGTCTCTGAATTTGTTTCTATAGACAACATGGCTTAACAGCGGTTTGCTAAGATAGTGGGAGAAGATATTGACAAGATTCACATGTGAGTAATTGCCAACAGGATTCTCTGGAGTACCATCCTGCTGTGTGTAAAACGAGTCCTCTGAGTAGCAGGACAAGCTTTCTCATTACCAGCAAGAGCCACATCTGAAGCACGTCATCTGGACCTAAGATGCCTGTACCATAAAGCTCCTAGGTCCAGATGATGGCCATACCATCAAAGAAGCAGCATCAGAATCAGGGACGATAGCATAATTTTAGTCTTCCCAATCCACAGAGCTTATGAATATGAGTGCCTCTGTGCCGGAGACTGACTTGTGGAGTGAGGTGCCTCAACACTTAATTGGGGAAGTTGGACTTGCTGGCCTATGGAAGCAGAGCTCCATTTGATTGGACTGAGTCTTACTGGCGTGGGGTGCTCCTGGGCACTTAATTCACAGAGCTGGCTTTACTGACCTCTGAACTTGAGCTGAATGCTTTCAGGTTAAGGTTTATAGCAGAGTGGCATGCCCCATGAGTATTTATTAGTAGACCTAGAACTTTGTATCATATCCTGGTAAACAACTACCCTTAGCAGTATAATTTGTTAACTTGCTTTATAAACCCTGTAATCATGAATTTTGTTGGTGAGCTTCTGTGTAGTTGATTGCAATGAATATTAGAAACTACAGAGATATATTAGAGAACATGAAGATATTAAAATTTCCCCCCTTTTCCTTTCATTATATTGGGAGCTCTAACATTCCATAGTTCAATCATATCAAGCAGGATTAAACAATTGCTACCACAATCAATTTCAAAACATATTTTTCCTCCTGAACTCCTTGACACTGGCTCCCCTTCATCCCCTCCCTCTCTCATCCTTCCCCAAGGAACACTTTTATTTTATAACAGCTTTTATTTTTGTCATTTCTTGCACAACTCAATAGATCCATTCACACACACTTTTGTTGGAGCCCTTCGAATGGGGTTATACTGCCATCAATGCTGTCAGCTCCCCGATTTTCCCTTACCTCCTGCCTCTCTTCCCATATCCTCATGGAACCATTACTCCTGTTATTATTTCTGAATGGTTATCTATCTTGACTTTCATGTAACAAGCTACCTTAAATATACAAATGAATATATGCAAATCTAACATGAATAGTAAGGTAAACCAAAAACCTTAATAGTTGTGTGGTTTATTACAACCTGGGTTTATCATGCGTTTAGTGTGGGCCGTCTCTACATCCATGCCCTTCACATTGATTTGATTGCTTGTTTTTGAACTTCTGATACCTCTTCCTTTTGACACCTCATGATCATACAGGCTGGTGAGCTTCTTCCACGTGGACTTTGGTACTTCCCTGCTACTAAATGGCTACTCATTTAACTATAAGCCTTTAAGATCATCTTTTAATAGCTGCATATCATCAGCTTTCTTTACCACATTTGCCTTTGCACCTATTTTGTCTTCAGTGATTGTTGTCAGGTAGGTGAATATCATACAATCCCACATTACTGAGATAAGGCTAAGTAAAAGCCTGCAGTCCATCCACTTCCTTGTTGCATTTGCTTACATATAGAAACAAGGTTTTTTTTTTTTTTTAAGTTTTCAGCCTTGGAATCCCTGTGGCTTTACCTTGTCCCATAGGGTCATTGACATGAAGACAATGGTTTTGTGTTTGAGTTTATTGTAACAAAATTATTAGTTGAAATTTTATTTTAAGGAATCTGTGTAGAATGATCCTATTTATCATGACTTTATATCTTCAATTAAATTTAGATCAAATACACACAGAAGACATTAAATTATCCATTATAAACAGTGGAACATACATACAATGGAATAGTAAAAAAGTCATTAAAATGATGTACAAATGCACTTATCAGTGGTGAAAGTCACATGATATTTTTATTATTTTTATTGCTAAGAAAGAAAGTTGCTTACACAAATATATGGTCACCTTTCTGGTACACATAAAAAGGCATACACTAGCGTTTTAAATAATTTAAAATTAGCTATAGTTTTGTTTAGATAAAGGATCACATGCATTTATTTCTCGGAATTATTTTAAAGCATATTTTTTAATTTGAAGAAAATATATATTATATATAATATATATAAATATAAAATACACATTATTTTAAATCACTATAATCACTATATATTATATATTATATATATCACTAAATCACTATTAACTATAATTTTCACATGGGGTCTCAACCACAGACAATATTTGAGGTTTCTAAATTTTTCAGCTACTCAGGGCCTAAAATAATTTTTTTCAACATGGCATTATTTTAAACAATGCCATTAAGGATAGTGCCATACGTTCCCTCTTCTTTTATTTTAAGTAAGTAAATCCAGGAATCTTTAAGATGCTTTTCAATTTGCTTCCTCAAAGATTTCCTGCATTGGGGATTCTAAGGAACAGTTCCATTCGACCCTATGTGGTTGCTGTGGGTCACACTGATAAAGAATGGGCACAATGGGCTCAACTGGCAGAGAATAAATAGTTTCCAAGTTCATTTATTTTCCATATTTTGTACTTACATGAAAATCTGATGTGTTAGACAGATGAAGCCTGGGCTTAGTTGGCATTGTTAGTGGGAGTATATATTTTGGCTTTCCTTCTAGTATAGATTCAAACTTCCGACCTTTTAGTTAACAGCTGAGCACACTGACCCTGTTTAGAATGTGGGTTAGAATAAGCTTGGGGGCAACCTGTTTGTTGTTGTTTTTCAAGGGCAAGGAAAACCATGATGATTAGACATACAGAGCTGTGATCTGGTATAATAGATGGTTTGTTTATATAATTTGATAATAAGAAAAGCCACGATATATTTGTAAACACTTTTATGATTTTTTATTAAATATAGAAGTGTTCATTAAAATCGTCAGTTCTATTTCTGGATATCTCAGCAAAATGTTAACAAGAGAATTCTTGCTTCTACAGCTGGCTGGTTCTAAATCCATAATAGGAAGTTGTTTTCATAAGAACTTAGAAAACTTCTCCATTCTCTCTGTGGAGAAAGTAGAAAATTGACAACTGTTGTTTGTCATTGTGGACAAAATGGAGTCTGAAAGGGAAGTCACAGGAAGAGGGCCAGAAATATGGAAAAAATATGTATGTGATATATGAGTTTGAGAGTAAATGTGATTTCAGTGATCAAAAATGAGATCAGGAAATGGGGTTTCAGGGGAAAAAAATATTCTCTTGGGAGTAGCTGCAGAATATTTTAAAGATTTTCATTTGCAATTTGTGGAGGTTTAAGCAATCACAAATGTGTCTGTAGAGTAGCAAACTCGCAGGTAAGATTGAATATGACTGCTTGGTACCTTGTTCTTAAAGAGCATACCTTCCATGACTTCTCATTGCCTGTGTTGGAATCGATGTGTTGAGCCTCTTCAAAGTGGAGCAACTAGAACACTGAGTTATTGTGCATATGGCTTTGAAGAATTTTAAAATAAGGATGACTATTTTCTGCATAATTTTAGTTCTCTTGTCAGTAAATTCTGTAGTTTTTATAAAACTCACTCTCCTTATAGAAAAACTTAAAGTATGAAGAATATAAACCTTACTGTGGGGATTCCATAGTAATGTGGGATTTGATACCTACAGGATTCAATTATGGAAGCCACCCGAGTTCTTTCATTGTGTGAAATCAACGGGATTTAACCTACGGTTGGGTCTGTAATTACTCAGATGCACCCAAAGTAGCTCCAGACTTTGATTTTGCAGAGCACATTAATATTAATTTTGTTACTTGAACATTTGCTTTTCTTATAACAGAATCCATATGCTTGGTTAAGACCAACATATGCTGTTTATTATACAGGTTTATCTGTTCCCGATGATACAGCACATAAATCAAGTCTAAATTAAACCAGCACCACTTCTCCCTTATGCTGTTTTGGGGATGACGTTGCTGGTTTAAAAATCATGAGGAAGAATAAAATATTTTTGATTACTGAATGTGGCTGGCAATTTATTTGGAATCCTTTGTGAGATGTTCTTTTTGTCCTTAATAGTAAAGCCATTACAGACCAGGGACTTTGAGAATTTTTATTGTAAGCATTTCTGTTTATGGAGCTAATTTGCTTAGCTTTTGGGATGAAGTTGCAGATGAGCCTGACAAGCGACATGGAATTGTTTTGTTTTGTTTCTTTTCGTTTTTTGAACTGGCAGAGAGAAATGGGTTTTTTTGCCTGGTTAGTTGGCTTCAAAATCTGAGATAGAACACAATCTTAATAAAACTCTGGCTTACAATTATTTGGGGATTGCTTTTATTTTTTTTTGTCTTAAATAACATGACAATTTCAACATTCAAGCATTTCTGATGTGAAAGTGTTTTATTAGGTATAGCATTGAGGGAACACAGATGGCCATCTCGTTGGCTTCTTAATTTTCTTAAGAACCCAGACAACTTTTCATTGTGCTCCAGCTATTGAACTTTTGGTGATAATTTCTCCTGCTCTCATATTCTTTAATTGATGCCTTATTTATTAAGCAGATAAATGCATCATTTTCTGTGAAATGGAAAATCTAGTTTTGATCTCAAGGTTTGTGACCTCTAATCTGGAAATATATATATATATATATATATATATATATATATATATATATATACAGAGGAGGCAGTCGATCACTATGGTCCTTCTAGCCATAATCCCATGTGGGATGTACTATAAATTCTACTCTCTATGTATGTAGTTATGCCCTCACTTTGAAGGGTGTCCACTGCTATGCTACTGGAAAGGACTAAGGTGGACGTAATCTGAGCCTCTGCCTTACTAAAAACCCAAACCAAACTCACTGCCATCAAGTCAGTGCTGACTCATCGTGCTCGTCTGTGGATTTCCAAGTCTGCAAGTGTTTACGGCAATCGAAAGTCACGTCTTTCTCATGATTAGCTGCTGGTGGTTTCAAACTGCTGACCATAGAGATCACAGCCCAATGCATAACCGTTACATCACCAGGACTCCCTCCCTCCCTCGTCAATAGAGGGTGTTTTAAAAAGTCGCCATCTTGTGTTTTCTTGGGAAAATAGTCTGTTGAAAAACAAAACCCACACACCCATCTAATCCACTTCTCTGCGTGGAAGGGACATCTCAGAAACAGAAAGAGAATTCCCACGCACATTAAGAACGAAGAGCCACCAGTGGAGCATATTCATGATCTCTGATGTCTTGGAGACTGAGACCATGGGCGTAAGAGGTTGCTTCACAGAGATGGTGGGCCAGGCAAAAGAGTTGGGCCAAGATTGGAGACTGAGGCAAGGAGACCACAATACAGAATAGAGTAGCAGCACCAAGACTGTGAGACCAAGGCAGAGAAGCAAATCATCTTCCTGGACCACAGATGTTCAGAGGAGAAGGAACCACAATGCTTAGAGGTAGAGGACTAAACAGAGACTTGGGGGCTAGCTGAGTAAAGCTATTGTTGGGGACCAATGACTATTCTTACTCCTCATGGATCCTGACTTCTGGTAAACCATCGACTTCCCCAAAGCTGTTGTGGGCAGGTATCACCTAGTCAGTTCTGACTCACAGTAACCTTATGCACACTAGAACAAAAGGAACCCCAGTCCTGCACCACTCTCAAAATTGTTACTCTGCTTGAGCTTACTGTTGCAACCACTTTGTTAATTCATCTCCTCATGGGCCTTCCTCTTTGTCATGTCCTATGCACTTTACCAAATATGATGCCATTCTCTAGGGATTGGTTTCCCTCAACAGCATGTAAGACAAAGTTCTACCCTCTTGCCTCTAAGCAGCACTCTGGCCGTTATTCTTCTAATAGGGATCCACATGTCCCATTAGCAGCCCATGGTACTTTCAATATCTTTTCTAATACCACAATTCAAAGGCAAAAAAATTTATTCAGTCTTCCTGATACCATGTCCATCTTTTATGTCCATTTTAGTCAATGGGAAATGCCAGGTCTTGGGTAAGATACACTTTAGTCCTCCAAGTAGTACCCTTGTTTGTCAAGACTCTAAAGAGATCTTGTGTAGGATATTTGCTTAGTGCAACCTGCCTTTGTTATTTTTTTAAAAAATTAATTAATTTTAAAAGATCATTCTACTGGAGGCTCTTACAACCATCCAAACATCAATCATATCAGGCACATTTGTACATATGCTGCCAACATCTTTTTCTACATGTTTACTTCCTATTTGTGCCTTTGGTATCAGGTCCTTTTTTTCACTCCCTTCCCCTTCATAACCGCACATTTCTGTGGTTTGTCCCCTTGGTGAGGGGGCAGTGCGTGGGGGGAGAGGGAGTGAGGTATGCATTCATCAGTGTGATCAGTTCCCCTTTTCTCCTTTTGATCTCACAATTGCGACTTCAATGAGCATTGGTTGTGGTTCCAGGAATAAGTTGTCAAGGATTTTCTCCATTTATCATAATATTACTTATTGGTTGCGTTGTGATGATTTTGGTCTCCACATTGTGTTATAATCAATACTGAAGGCTACAATCCTTGATCTTCATCAACAGGCCCTTCTCACTTCCAGCAAACAATGTTGTACCATTTGAATGTCTTAGGTTGCTCATAAACCTTCCTTAAATCCTGGTGCTACCTTCTTCTTCATATAGTTCAGATTCTCAAATTGTTGGCTTAGCATACAGATGGAATAAATGTCATCAGAATATACAAGTCTATCCCACACTTTACCCTATGTTGAACTCCACCGTATTCCCTTGTTCTACTTGCACAACTGCCTGTTGAGCCATGAGCAGGTTTCTCAAGAGCACAAGGAAATGTTCTGGGATTCCCATTCTTCTCAAGGTTCTCAAAGGTTTGTTATGATCCACACAGTCAAATGGTTTGGCATCGTCAATAAAACATGTGTGAACATCTTTCTGGTATTCTCTACTTTCGGTCCTAATCCATCTAGCCTCCGCAGTGATAGCCCACATTCTATGTCCTTTGTTCCACCTACTTTACTGAATCTGGTGTGAATCTCTGGAAGTTTCCTATCAATGTAGCTTCCTTGGATGATTTTTAGCAAAAATTTACTTGCATGTGATATTAAAGATATTGTTCTATAATTGAACTTTTTTGGGGGGGGGAGATGGAGCCAAGTAACTGTCTTTCAAATTCCTAACATAGACAAGTAAGTGAAATGCTTCCAGTGCTTTATCAGCTTGTCGAAACATTTTAATTGGTATTCCTTAATTTCTGGAGCCTTGTTTTGACTTGTGCTTTCTTCAATGCAGCTGAACTTGCTTAGCACCATTGGTTCTTGTTGATATGCTACCTCCTAAAATGATGGGGTACCAACTAGTGCTTTTTAGGTACAGTGACTGGGTATTCTTTCCATCATCTTTGATGCTTCCTACATTATTAAATATTTTGCCCGTTGAATCTTTCAATATTGTAACTTAAGGCAGGAAGTTTTCTTCATTTCTTTCAGCTTACTAAATGCTGAACATATTCTTCCCTTTTGTCTTTCTAACACTAGATCTTAACACATTTCGTTATACTTGGCTTTGTCTTCTTTGAGCTGACATTTTATTTTATATTTGACTTGATCATTTCTTTTTTGGGGGACATCACCGCCTTCTGGTGGTGGGAGTAGGAGACCCAGCCTTTTGCTTCTATGGAGCTGCTGCTGGAATTGAACCTCCATCCCAGAGGGCTGCGGTCCTGCACAACCACTACGCTACCGGGGCTCGGCTCTGACTTGATCATTTCTTCCATTTGCTTTGACTCCTGTAAAATTAAGAACAAGATAATCTTCTGGCATTCACCTTCGTCCTTCCATTCTTTTCTAAAATGTCAATTAGTTTGCTCCATCTTTTCCACCCTTTTCCTTTTAGTTTATTTTTGTCTTTGTGTCGAAGATATGTTTCTTGTAATGAGCATATTGATGGATCCCTTTGTCTTGTCCTTTCCACTGTTCTACTGTTTTGACTGGTGCATTTAGTACATGAAGATCATTGTCATTGTTGATAGGTATGAATTTATTGCTATCACTTTGTTGGATGTATTTTTGGTTTCTTTGTTTCTCATCATTTTCTGGATTGAGTTGCTTTTGTTTGTAATTTTTCTGTCTTAAAACAGATATAAAAGTATTATATCTGCCAACTGTTGTCACAATATTTAATAGCAAGAACATTTAGAAAGTTTAAGAAACAACTGAATTACCTTCTAATTTCATTTTCCACTAACTTTTTGAAAGACTTTGGTGTATGTTTTGTTTTTTGAAACACTTTGGTGTATGTTTTGTTGTTTACTGAAGATAATTGCACCTCATAATGATCATATATACAACTAACAAAATACTGCTTAGTTCTGTGTCATTCTTCCAAGTATCCCTGTGCTTGTATTCACTGTCCCAATCCATTTGGTTGAGGGATTTGCTCTACTTTACCAAATCTGGTGTCCTTCTTCAGAGACTGTCTAATCCTTCTTGAAAATACATTCAAAATATATGTGATGACAATTTCCATCCTGCTCCTCTGAAACATGCAGGCTATATTTTATTCTAAGACAAATCTGCTCATTCTTCTGGCAGTGTCTTATATCTTCAATATTTTTCACATAAACCATAATTCAATGCCATTTTTCCTATCAATTGTCTAGTTTTTGCATGCATATGAAAATTCTGGCTCACCCAGAGTATCAGGGGCTGGCCTACAGTCCTTCTACAGTCAGTTACATCACCTGAAGCATTGGTGGCTCTCTCTACCATTGACTGACACCCCAACCACTGCAGCAGCCATACTCTCCCAGGTCTGCTTAGCCCAACACTGGCCACTCTCTGGCCTGTGCTGTGCAGTGCTGTCCCAGCCTCTCTTGTGCTCACACAACACTCCCACCCATAGTTCAGGCAGTTGTCCCTACTAGTGCTCAGTGGCCCTACCCTGTGTCAGTGGGGCTTTTCCTACTGTCACCCGACTCCTCTATCAACAGGACACTCCTCACATTTTCCCAGCACGTCTGGTGGCAACAAGAAGGCTTCCCTGTAGTAGTCCAGTACCTCCACCATCAGCAGTAGGGCTGTCCCCAACTTTTGTTGACACTCTTGACCACGGATGGCAGCAGGCCTACCCCCACTGTTGTCCGACACCATTATGCACAAAGCTACACTCCCTGCCTACAGTCACCTTGTATCCCTGAGAGACACACCACATATGTCCTCCAAACAGGCAATCTAATCTGTCTAAGGAGAGTAAAACCCTAATGAGACAAAGAAGTAGTCCAACCCTCCAGCAGAGTTGACTTCAGGGAGTCTCCATAAGCAGTCTTACTAGCCCCCAAAAGAGTGAACCCAGGGCTCCATAATTCCCTGGAAAATGGTGTGAAGTGACTCAAAAACAATAAGCAGACAGCAATTAACCACAACAATCTTTTTTTTTTTTTTTGGTGGGGGGGGCATCAGACAACAATCTCAAAAACAATCTCAACAACAACAACAACAACAACAAAAAGCAAACAAAGCAAAACAGGAGAAACAAAACTCATTGTCAGAGGAAGACCTGGGTCTAGTGATCCATTTAGAACAACTGGAATTTGAGCTACCACAGAAATTGACAAAATGTTATTTGTAGTTATACAGGATATGAGGGAAGCATTACAGGAAAAGGGTGACATGATAGAGCAGAAAAAGGCCACATACAAAAGGAAAATATGAGATAAGGAGTGAGGTAACAAAAGCAAATAACAAGTTAACAGGTTGTGACAACAGATTAGAAGATGCTGAAAATCATATCAGAGACATTGAGGATTAATCAGGCAGACTCCAACAATTGGGAAAGAAAGTCAAACAAGATTGTGTTAGTCTAGGTAAATGAGAGAAACAAATCCACAAAAACTGATATATGTATGAGAGAGTTTTATATAAAGGGTAACTATACATGCAGAAAGCATCCCAACACCATCCAGTCCAACCCCTTAAGTCCAATTTAGCCCATATATCCAACATCAATCTACGAAGTCCTTCTCAAAATCAACACACACACACACACACAAAACGAATACAGTAAGATCACAGGCCATTGTGTAAAAATTCTTCGAATCCAGTGGTGGTGTAAGCATCTCAGCACTGGCAGGGGTCTCCACACAGCTTATCCAGCACCCAGGGCTGCGTTAGGATAAGTCCATGTGGCTTCTTTTCAGGGATATCTCACAGGACATGAACCTTTGCCAGCTGAGGCAGAGAACTAGCTAAGGCAGTCTCACACTCGTCTGACATCAGAAAGCAAGAGCTAACAGAACTAGAAAGACCAGACTCACCAACCCATTTATCTCTCTGCCTTCAATTAATCCCATATATGGTTATCGGTCTGGTTGGCACAAGAGAAACCTAAACTATCGCAATCCACTCCTTGTCAACTTGGCACCTATGCACAAATTAGCCTAATAATTGCAGTTAAGTAGCACCTATCTCTTAAAACTGTAATCCTATTAATATAATCCCCCACCTATGAAAGTTTGCAAGCCAATCACTTCATGCCTTTATACCCCCAATTTGGGATATTCAATTTATGTACTGCCCACTTACATCATCCCAGTCCTCTGAGACAATCATATTTTTCAATGTGAAGAACTTCATTCCAGCTGGAATATTATGAAGTTCGCATCCATAAGCAAAGTCAAATCAAGACAGACCATCCATAAAGTCAGAAAAAATATACTCCAGATCACAAGCTTAAACATTTCTTCATCTGGTCAGGTTCTGGTCAACTCAATGTGGGCTCCCTCACTTAGCCTTTCCAGAGTGCCCATTGATTGCCTTTAGACCATGGGCTTGCAAAAATACTCAACAAGTCTAGCTCCCTCGTGCTAGATCATGAACTTTAGACCAGTCTACCTGCTCTTATATTCCCTTTTTCCTGTAAACCAAGGCCACAGGTGCTAGTGGCAAGAATCAACCTGTCTCTTTATTGCTGCACTTCTCCAACTTCCACTCAATATGTGGCCACCTAGCAAGCATTTCAGCCTGCCCATGGGATCGCCAATATTCAGTCTCAGAGAAGAGTTTTCTTCATGGTTCCAGATTTTTTCCAATTATAGTCACAAACAACTGGTTCAAAATTCCAAAATCCAGAGTTCCTCTTTTCCTTCAATCTGTCTGTCCATCTTGACCCTAGGCAAGTCTCTTGGAATGCACATGTCCCCAGTGCTCCAAGCACTGAGTAGGGCATATTTTTTTCAAAGTTTTGCAAGCGTGGCCTAGACAACCATCTAAAGATCAAATTTTAATGAAAAGCAAGTGACTTACAAGCATTCTATTTTCATACTTCCCAATAGACATTTCTATAAATTATATTGATAATAAGCAGAAGAAATCAGCATAAACAAAAATAGAATCAGATACTAAATTAAATTCTTAAAATAGTAAAATTCAATCCTTATCTAGGTTGTCTAATTCCTTATATAAACTATTCTATTTATACAAAGCTATGGGCTTAGGTCTTTGAGAGCATTAAACCAGATCCAGGCTTTATGTCAGCCATCTTCTTAAGCAACATAGTTCTGAGAAAACCAAATGATGATTCCTACCCCTGAGTTCAAAATATACAGTAATCACATTCATTTTCACCTCTTTAAACAGGAATAACTAAAGTCTATAACCCAATAAAATAATCAAAACTTTAAGAGCCTATATTCTGTTCAGAAAACAACCTAGTAAACAGTATGGTTTTACCTGACCTATGGCTAGCCAATAGAGAAAAAAAAAAAAAACACGAGGGAGAGGTCAAGCAATCATCTCTTCTCCATTTTATGCTTTGTTTCTCCAGTACTCTACACTCAAGGTACCATAATGTGTTAGTCTGAGGAAACAAATTGACAGAATCTTATATATGTATAAGAGAGAGTTTTATATAAAGGGTAAATGTACATTCAGAAAGCATTCCATTCCCATCAAATCCAAGCCCATATATCAGACTTAGCCCACAAGTCTGACATTGATCTACAAAGTCCTCCTCAAACTCACAAAATACCTCCTCACTGACCCACAGAGCTACAGGAGACAGCACTGGAGAAACAGTGGAAATTGTGCCCAGTCAGACCGCTCCACACTGGAGCAAAAGACAAAGGGATCACAGCAGAGTAACAATGGAAACAAAACAATTAAATACCTGAGAAATCCTGGAGAACAGACCTCAGAATCAGTGGGCAGGGCATGGCACTTCAGCAGACGAGATTGGAAAATATTCAGAAGGGTCAACAGACAGACCTGCTAGGTCTGGGTGCTTTTCTCTCTCTCTCTTTTTGTCTTTTAAGAAAATTCTTTTATTTTTCTCTTGTCTATTTATAAAGGATAGGTGAGATAACTGATCATAGGGGGACATAGGAAAGGAGGAGGTGGGTACAAGGGAAGGCGGGTTGGTTAACAAACCCAGAGACCAGGGAACAAAAAGTGATCTAAAATCAATGGCAAGGAGAGCATAGGATGCCTGATGAGATGTGATTAAGTCCAATGTAGTAAAGAGAAAGCACTGAGAGTCGAATGAAGGTCGAACAAGATAGTGGAATAGGAGGAAAGTACAAAATAATAACGGGAAGAATCAGGAGATAAAAGACATTTATAGAGACATAAATTTAGGCAAGCACATCTGTAAATATGTTAGTGTAAAATGGTAGGGATACATACATATATTTAATTGTTAAGCATTAAGGTTGCGCAGGCATTGGATCTCTTTTCAAGTACTTTCTCAATGCAAGAGAATTTTGTTCTAATAACCTGGCATTCTGTGATGCTCATCTCCCCATCACGACCACTGAAGTCAAAACAAGTGCATAAGGAAGTGTAGTGAAGTAAACTGCTAATGCCCAGCTATTAAAAGATATAGCATATGGGGCCTTAAAGGCTTGAAGCTAAACAAGCAGCCAACTAGCACAGAAGCAACATAACTGACGTGAAAGCCATACACCAGCCTGTGTGATCATGTCAATAGATAAGTTATTAAGGCATCAACAACCCCAAACAAACAAATATGTCAATGCAAATGCTGAGAGTCAGAGGAGACCCCAAACCCATCTGTAGATAAGTAGACATTCCATCACAGAAGGGTCAGAAGGAAAGAATGTGACAACCAGGGTACAGCATAGCACTGACAGAACACATAACATTCCTCTAGCTCTTTTTTGGGGGGTGGGCAGACATCACTGCCCTCCGGTGGTCGTGGGAGCTACCCAGCGCTGTTCCTGAGAGCCGCTGCTGGATTTGAACCACCCAGCGTACGGGCTGTCGTCCCGCAATCAACCACTTAAGCCACCGGGGCTCAGCCCCATTCCTCTAGTTCTTTAATGCTTCCTTTTCCCCACTATCATGACCCCAGTTTTACTTTACAAATCTGGCTAGACTGGATTGTGTACACTGGTATAGAAACGAGCTCTAATTCCTGGAATCCAGGACAGATAAATCTCCCAGGAACAGCTATGGGAGTATAGATTCCATGAGAGTAGGAGGGAAGTGGGGGGAGTACAGGGAGAGACAAGGAACCAACCACAATAACATAAAACTCCCCCCTCCATACTCTTCCCCAGGGGAATGAACAGCAATAACATTGATGAAGTGAGACAGTAGTCAGTATAAGATATGAAAATAATAGTAATTTATAATTTATTAGGGGCATAAGGGTGGGAGATTGGGGGGCACAGGAAAAAAGGAATTGATATTAAGTGTGAAAATGTAAAGAAAATTATTTTGAAAATGATGAAAGCAATATATATATATATATACAATTATGCCTGATACAATTGATGTACAGATTATTAAAAGAGTTGTAAGAGCCCCTAATAAAATTATTTAATTACAAAAATAAGAAAGCCCATCCAGGGGCTTGAATTAGGCATACCTTAATCCATAAGGTTTTATATTCACCTTTAAATGATTTAAAGACATTTTTTGCAACAGATTGTCCAATGCAATATGCCATATGAATTCTTCACTGCTGCTTCCATAGGCATTGATTGTGGATCCAAGTAATATGAAATCCTAGAGAACCTCAATAGGCCATCCAGGTATTCAGATGTTGCATGGTGGTCCAATTGTGCAGTGAGTCAAGTCACTTGGTGTGGCTCTTCTATCTTTATTTTTTTATTTCCCACCAAATTCTTCAGTGGAAACATACAAATAAGGCAGAGAAAACTATAAGTGGGAGTGGTTGGATTTATCATTCTGTTGGTATCAAAGCAGGAGCAGAGGAGTCAAAGAACACGAAGAAAAATGTCAGTAGCAGAGCCAACGTGAGCTCCCTGACGGAAATGGCAGAGGTAGCAGAGGCATCAGTGTCCCCAGCACTGAGACCCTGAGATAGAGTGCCTTAAAGCCCATCCCAGGCAAGAGCTGTGCTACGTGCCTTTGAGCAGAAGTTGGAATAGAGAAGAGTAGGGTACCCTCTGGGGGATGACAGTTTTGAGGCACTTTGTCAAGCAGGGCATAGTCCATAGCTAAGATGATGAGGAACAGAGAGAGCAGAGACGGCCTGCATGACTCAAAAGAGACATGGACGACAAAAGACTGTATTGTTAATGCTGCTTTATCTCAACATATAATCTATTGTCTTTCCCAACAAGCCCCCGTAATCATGACTATTATCTGTGGACTCTGTGTAGCCATGCAATGTATTAGAGAACCCGTTAGAGCAGGGGATTGTTATGGGATAGATGTGCAGTGTCAGAATTGGGGAAAGGAAATTGGAGTATGGAGGCAAGTGAGATCACTGAACCATCCTTGGGCAGATATGCAGTTGGGTTCTTCTCCTTTTTACAGCCAGAGGCAGGCAGATGTGGCTTCTACATCAATTCTCAACGTGTAAGGGGTAGTGTTTTCTTCACGTTGAGGTCTAATCCATACAGAAAGCTATAGTCTTCAATATCCAGAAGTAAGTGCTTCAAGTCATCTTCACTTTCAACAAACAAGATACATGATTATATCAACTGCAAATCTCAGGTAGATAAGAAATCATCCACTAATCCTGATGCCATCGCTACTAATTATCAGTGCATCCTAATCACACATTGGCTCAGTTTCTGATTGTTGCAATTTGCAAAAATGTTTAATTTATTCATCTTTGGCATTAGTTGATATGTAAATTTGAAAAGTAGAGGTTTAAATTGGTCTTCAATATAGGCAAGTGGACACGATATACTCTTAATGATAGTACTGCATTTCAGGATGATGTTGAAATATTTTTTCTCAAGATGAATGACATAATTTTCTTCAACTTATCATTCTCTGCATAGGAGACTTTATGGTCCCCTGATTAAAAATGACCAATATAAGGCCATTTCAGCTCAGTAATGCTTAGGATATCAAGCTTTTTGTGTTTCACTCCATTTTGGCAACTTCCAATCTTTATATATTCTTACTAGATATATCTAACATTTCAATTGCTAGTGCATGTTTGCAGTTTTTTTTTTCACTTTGTATCATGCTAAAGTCAACAAATGTAGGTATTGAAAGCATCAAAAGATACAGCATCTGTATTCTTAAATGCTTGAAGGTAAACAAGTGGCCATGTAATTCACAAGCAGCAAAGTTCACATGGAAGAAACACACCTATGTGACCACGAGGTGCCGAAGGGATCAGGTGTGAGACATCAAAGAATTCAAAATTATATTATTGTAAATGAAGAGGTTGGGACCCAAAACCTGTTAGTAGGTAATGGACTTCCCCTTACATAGGGATTTTGGGAGGAGACAAATCAGCTAGGGTGCAGTGTAGCATGATGAAACATACAACTTCCCTCTAGTTCATCCATGCTCCTTCTCTCCACTATCAGAATTCCAATTCTACCTTACAAATCTGGCTATACCAGAGGATGTACACTTATACAGATATGAAGTGGAAACATAGGGAATCCAGGACAGATGACTCCTTCAGGACCAGTGGTGAGAGTGGTTATACTGGCAGGGTGGAGAGAAGGTGGCATAGAAAGGGGGAACTAATGATAAGAATCTACATATAGCTTTTTCCCTGGGGTATGGGCAATGTGGAAGTGGGTGAAGAGAGTCATCAGACAGTGTAAGATATGACAAAGTAGTAATAATTTATAAGTTATCACGGGTTCATGAGGGAGGGAGGAGCGGGGAGGGAGGGAAAAATGAAGAGTCAATGCCAAAGGCTTAAATAGAAAGCAACTATTTTGAGAATTATGAGAGTTACAAATGTACAAATATGCTTGACGTACATGGATGCATGTATGGATTGTGATAAGAGTTGTATGAGCCCCCAGTAATATGATTTTAAAAAATAAAATATAACAGAAAGTAAAAACTAGAAAAAAATTTTTTTGTGAATAGACAGATCTGGACTCAATATCAGATAGGTAAGAAAAGACATGGGAGAGAGTGATTAAGGAATTAAAGGGATTAGAATTTCAAGGAAAAAGAATGCTCAAGAACAGTAGCTAACACTTAAATACAAAAAGTCATATTGCTATTAGAAAAGCAAAGTATACATTGGCCCAATCTAACAAGTTATTTGTAACATAACGTCTTCTTATTTTTTATTTTTTAGTTTGCTTTTCTTTTTAAGAGTATTTTCTTTATTCTTGCTTTGTCCTAACTTTTAAAAAGTCATGCTATTAGGGGCTCTTACAGATCTTCACAATCCATGATACCTCCATTGCATCAAGCACATTAATGCAAACGTTTCCATCATCATTTTCAAAATATTTTTTTTGAGTCCTTGGTATCAGATCCACACCCTCCCCACCCCCCGTCTCCACCTCTCTTCCTCCCTCATGAACCCTTGACAATTTTTTTTCATGTCTTACACCAAAAACTATCTCTCTTCACCTACTTTTCTGTTGTCTATCCCCCTGGGTGAGAGTAAATGTAAATCAATCTGATCACTGCCATCCTCCCCACCTTCCCCTTTTCCTCACTACTCTCATTATTGGTCCTAAGGGATTTATCTCTCCTGTGTTTCCAGCTCTTTATCTGGACCTGTGTGCATTCTTTGGTCTATCTAGATTTGAAAGAGAATTGGGGTCATAATAGTGAGGGGGAAGAAACATTAAAAAATTAGAGGAAGGTTATATATTTCATTGGTGCTATATTGTACCCTGTCTGTCCCATGTATTACTTGTGACCCTTCTTTCTGTAAGGGGATGTACAGTTGTCTACGGATGGACTTTGGGTCTCTACTCAGCTCTCCCCTTCTTTCACAATGATATGATTTTTTTGTTCTGGGTCTTTGATGTCTGATACCTGGTCCCATTGACACCTCATGATCACATAGACTGCTGTGCTTCTCCATATGGGCTTTGTTGCTTCTCCGCTAGATGGCCCCATGTTTATCTCCAAGCTTTTAAGAACCTAGAGGTGATAGCTTTTGATAGCTGGATACCAGCAATTGTGCCATGAAGGTAAGCTTCAAAGAATGCTGGGTTATTACAACAAAGTGTTCTTGCATTGAGGGAGTCCTTGAGTAGAGACCTAATGTCCAACTGTTACCTTAATACTTAGCATATACATATATATATATATATAGATCTATTTCCCTGTTGTTATATAAAATATATTTACATATGTGCATGCCTTTCAATGTCCTTTGTCTCCTACTTCATTCCTGTTTCCTATTATTTTCCTCTTATCTCATTATCATGTTAAGACTTCATTGGATTTCAGTAATTCTTCTTGGCTACATTGTCAAAATCAACCTCCACAAGGCATCCAATGTTCATCTAATCATCAATTTTAGATTACTTATACGTGAAAATTTCCACTTACCAGTCATCTCTAATATTGTAGTGTTATAATGATGGAAGGTATGCCACTGATATTTCAAATACCAGCAAGTCCAACTAGGCAAAATGGTGGCCCAACTAGGCAAAAATTATCTGGCAGTATACTTCTGGGGGGGAAAAGGGATCAGTGAAAACCTTATGAAATGCAGTAGAATATTTTCTGACAAAAAGCCAGAAGGTAAACCTCATAGTTTGGCAGACCCTAAAACTAGGAAGAGCTGCCTCTCCAAAGTAATGTTGACAGTAATGAAATAATGAAGACAGCTTTCTTCACCGCATTTGCATATGCAAACATTTGTCTTCAGTGATAGTGTCAGCAAGGTGAGCATTATGAAATGCCAATTTAATAGAATAAAGTGTTCTTGCATTGAGGAAGTACTTGAGTTGAGGCTCAATGTACATCTGCTGCCTTCATACTGAACCTATAAATATATGCACATATATCTATTTCTCCATCATATATAAATATACTTACATAAGTATGTTCCTGTATTTTGATCTTTATAAATATCCTTTCCTCCCTAGTTCTTTCCTCTATTTCCTTCATCAATCCCTACCAGGCTTTCTACACCCTCCTTGCCACAGAGTTTGGGTCCCTTGTTTCCTTGTCCCTTGGTTGCTCAATGCCAACTCCTTTTCCTGACATCTCCTTCTCTCCCATATCCCTCCAGAACCATCAGTCCCATCTTTTCTCCTCCAGACTGATCATCCAGCCTATCTTATCTAGATAGAACTGCAGAGATAACAATATTCACCCACAAAAAAAGACATAGCAAGGCAAAGAGACAAAAGAAAACAAAGCCATGACTACAACACACGAAAAAACAATTCTAGAAAAAATATATAAAAAAATAATATTAAATAAAAACCTCTAAATAGTTAAAGCTCTGTTGGTTGACCTCTAGGAGTGACCTCTGGTTAAGTCTGAAGGGGTTCCACGCCCTGACTCCAAAGTCTTTTCTTGGCACTCCCTCAGGCCTTCCATGGTCTGCGTCCCCCATTGCTCTGCTGCATGCCCTTAGTGTTTTCTTCGGTGTGGTAGAGTCAGACTGGGTGCAATTCTGACACTGTGTCTCCAGTGTTGTTCCCCATAGAGCCATGGGTCAGCAAGGGATTCTTGGAGCTAGTCATCTGGTCCTTTCTGTACATTGGCTGTTCTGGAGATATCCTCCTCAAGACTTGGTGGGTCAGGATTTACTCCATTCTGCTTTCCTCCGCCTTCATTTTCTCCCATGTGCTCTAGTCAGACATGTCCCTTTCCCCAAGGTGTAGCTTCAGTGCTGTCCTTTAAAGGAAATTCTTCTGAGGGGAGGGACAACTGTTCACATTGTAGGGATGGGGCCAGGCCCTCAACCCCCTCCATGCTGTCACGTTGCATTCACATTCTGGAACACCAGGTTTAAGTCTGGTCCCTCTTTCCCTATGGAGATATAAATAGTACCCTTCTCTTGGGTGGGTTAGAGCCCTGCTTCCCTGCTACACCCATTGCTATCTTCCTTCCATCCCCCATTTTAGTTGGTACTAGAAGTAGCTCTGGATTTGGTCTGGCCCTGCCATACTACCTTACCCCAGGAATTTTATATATAGTAGCATTTTCACATGCTCCTTTTGCATTTTTTTTAAGCTTATCCAAGCAGATTCATGTTGTACTTGTTCTTTTGCACTTGGCTAACTTTGTGTGTCATGATTTCTTCCACTTATTTCCATGTTGGAATATGCTTCATGCATTCAGCACTGCTTTTCAATGATGCATAGTATTCCACTGTATGTATGTACCACAGTCTTTTAATCCATTCATCTGTTGATGGAAATTTGAATTTCCACCAGCTTGGAATTGCAAACTCTCGCAATGAACATCAGAGGACAGAAGTCTGGGAGTGGTTTATATCTTATCTCTTCTGGGTATATGCCCAGTAGGGGGAATTGCTGGGTTGTATGGCAGTTTAAGTTCCATCTGTCTTAGAAATCGTCAACTTGATTTCCAGAGAGGCTCTACATACCGACAGGTCCAGCATCAATGGATGAAGTTTCCTATCTCACTGCAACTCCCCCAGCACTTATTACTTCTTGATTTTTTGGACTGAGCTGTCTTTGAGGATGTTAGGTGGTATCTCATAGTTGTTTTAATTTGCATTTCTCTTATATCTAATGATCAGGAATATTTTCTCATATGTTTATTGGCCATTTGGATTTTTTTCCCCTAGGAAACTTCTGTTCAGACCTTTTGCCCACCTCCTCAGTGGGCAGTTAGTTTTTCTCTTATTGTAAGCTTGCAAAGTATTATGGATTTTAATAATAAGGTCTTCATCTGATGTATCATTGCTAAAGATATTTTCCCAGTCAGTAGGCTCTCTTATTACTCTCTTGGTAAATTCTTTTGATGTGCACAGGTTATTTATCTTCAGTATATACTTGTCAATTGGTGACTCCTCTGTATTTGTATTCTTCCCTATTTCTGATAGCCTATGTATTCCCTGTGCCCAGATGTTCAGGTTTGTGCCAATTCCCTCACTAATGGCCCTAATTGTGTGGGGTTTTACTTCAAGGTCTGTGATTCACCATGATTTTATTCTTGTGCATGGGAGTGTTTTGCTTCATTTTTCTGCAGGTAGATACGCACTTTCCCAGCACCATTTATGGAAGAGGACATCTGCTTCCCATTAGATATTTATAGGGCCCTTATCAAAAATCAGTTGCCTATATGCTGATTGTGGT
Organism: Nesogale talazaci; assembly: GCA_004026705.1. Classification (NCBI taxonomy): domain Eukaryota; kingdom Metazoa; phylum Chordata; class Mammalia; order Afrosoricida; family Tenrecidae; genus Nesogale; species Nesogale talazaci. Next base: position 4,329 of record PVJH01027179.1, on the reverse strand, counting down.
GGTCATGTGCTTATGTTAATTTCATGATTGAGATGTAGGCGTGGAGTCTAGTATGTTAATCTGGAGATAGTCATTGAGTAGCCAATGAGGCCTCTGTGTGGGCATGGCCTTCTCCTGAGACTTCTGGGAATTCTCATGATATTTCCCTCATAATGACGAGAAGCTGTCTCCCCAGTTGTTGGGAGTTAGTCTCAGAGACAATGAACTACGGAGATGACATGATGGCAGCATCATGAAGCTGGAGGAACCGGAGGAGAAGCCACATGGCCTCGCCCTGATAGAACCAGACTTCTGAGCTAGCACAGCCCCATGGAGAACCCTGCCAGTGCTGAGTTGCCTCTACCACCACTGGATGCTGTTCCTGAGCCCTGGAAGTGAGGAGCCATGGGGAGACTCCTGCCAGTGCCAGGATTCTGCAACCACTGGTCTGAGACTTCATGAGTCATAAGGAGATGTTATAGACTGGTATCGGACATGTGTGCTAATATTGTACATATGATTTTGTACTGGACTGGGTTGGGATGCTTTCTTAATGTCCTATTCCTCATATATATAAACCGTACCCTTATATTCATATGCATGTCTATGAAATTTGTTTCTCTAGTTTACCTGGACTAACACACTGATGTTTTTATTTCTGGGTCTTTAGCTCTTTTCCATTGGTCTGAATATCTGTCGTTAAACTAGTATCACACTATTTTGACTACTACGGCCATATAATGCATGCTAAAGTCAGGTAGAGCAAGCCCTCCCACTTTGTCCTTCTTCTTGAGTTCTCTGCTAATTCTGGGCTCCTTCCCTCTCCATACGAAGTTGGTAGTCAGTATTTTTCCAATTCTTTGAAGGATAGTGGTATTTTAATCTGCATTGACCTTATATAGTGTCTTGGACAGAACTGACATTGTTACTATATTCAGTCTTCCAATCCATGAGCATGGGATCTTCTTCCATTTCTTGTGATCTCTCTTGATTTCTTATTATAGTGTTCCCTAATTTTCCTCATACAGATCTTTCATTTTTAAGTCAGGTATAACCCTAGGTATTTCAATTTGTGCTTGGCTACTGTAAAGGGTGCCTTTTTAATTGCCTCTTCTGTGATCTCATCTTATGTGTATTTAGCAGACCGACAGACTTGTTTGTTGAACTTGTATCCTGCAACTCTGCCATATTCCTCTATTGCTTCCAACACTCCACTTGTGAAATTTAGAGAATTTTTGATGTGTAGAATTCCATCCGAAAATAAAAATAACTTCGCTTCTTTTCCTAGATGATAACTTTGGTATATTTTCTTTGTTTTGTTATTAGCCAAAACCTCCAGTATGATGTTAAGTATTAGTGGGGACAGGGGCATTCTTGTCTGTTCCCCTTTTTCACAGGAATTGTTTGTGTCATTTCTTTTTTGACTACCACATTGGTTGTTGATTTTCTTATATAGATTATATAATATTGAGGAATTTTTCTTCTATTCCTATACTTAAACAGGTAGGGTGTTGGATGTTGTCAAATCCTTTTTCCACATCTATTGATAATGTCATGTGGTTCTTATAATTATTCATGACAATGTGGAGAATAATACTAATGGTCTTTCATATGTTGAACCATATGTTGAACCATCCCTACATCCCACTTGGTCATGGTGAATTATTTTTTAATGTGTTTTTATATTCTATTGGCCAGTATTTTGTTAAGGATTTTTGCATCAATGTTCATTAAGGATATTGATCTGTAGTCTCAATTCTTGTGGGATCCTTGCCTGCTTTAGGTATTAGAGTTATTCTAGCTTCATAGCAAGGGGCTGGGAGTTTTCCATCTTTCCATGTTCTGGAAGAGTTCGTGTAGGTTAGGTGTCAGTTCTTCCCTGAATATTTAATAGAATTCTCCTGTGAAGTCATTTGGCTAGGGGATTTTTTTGTTGGTAATCCCTTAATAACCTTTTAAATTTCTTCCATAGTAATGGGTCTATTGAGGTTCTTGAAATCCATGTGGGATAGTCTGCAGAGGGATTGTGTTTCCCAATATTTGTCAATGTCGTCCCACTTGCTGAACCTGTGATTTCCTTTTTTGTCTTCTGAAATACCTGATTTGTGAATTTCATGGGTCTCACATTGGGTGTATATATTTATTATTCTCACTGGTTCATGATTTACTGCTTCCTTGATCATTATATAGTGCCCCTCCTTGTCTCTTGTGATGTCCTGTATCTTTGAGAACAATTTTGTCAGATATTAAGATCACTACCCCTGCTTTTTTTTTTTTTTCAATGTCTTTTGCTTGGTATTTTTTTCTCGGCCTTCAATTCTCCAGGTGTTTTTGTCTGGAAGCTTAAGATGTATCTCCTGTGAGTATCATATTGATTGACTATGTTTCCTGAGCCAGTATGTTAGTCTCTACCTTTTATGGGCTGAGTCTAGGCCATTGATACTGTTCTTTGGACCCTTTGTTGCCATCCTGCACTTTTCGTGTTGGGTGTTTTCTTACCTTTTTTATATGCTTGTGTGGTGGTGTGTGTGGTTCATTTTGTCTACTTTCAATTCTCAAGTCAATCCTATCTTGGGGACTGTTTTCTCTTTGTCACCGTGTGTGTGGACAATGTTTTATATGCTGGTCTTCTATTTGCACTCAATGAGTGTTAATCTTCTGCCCATACAGGATGGGTAAGGATCTTTTGCAGATTTGGGTTTCTATTTTTTATTTTTTTAATTCTTTGAGTTTTTCCTTTTCTGGGAAGACTCTTACTTCTTAATAGATAATTTGACCAGGTATAATATTCTTGGGTTTGCATTGTTTTCCTTCAATTTTTGAATATGTTATTCTGTTCCTTCCTCTTCTTCATCATGCCTATTGATAGGTCTGAATATATTCTTATTGAGGGCCCTTTATACATAACTATTTGGTTTTCCCTAGCTGCTCTTATAATATCCTTTCCCTCATAATTGGATAATTTATTTATTATTTGTCTTGGTGACTGCTCTTTCAGCCTCCTGAGTGTTTGCCTTATTTTAATTTACTAAGCTGGGGAAGTTTTCCTCTAAGAATTCTCTCATTATTTTCACTGTTGACTTCTTTATTGTGTCTTGTTTTGGCAGTCTAATTATTCTAATATTGTTCCTCTTCTTGGCATCAGACATAGCTCTCAGGTTTTCTTCAGCATCTGATTGTTTTATTTGACTACTATTCCCATTTGTTGATGTCTGCTTGGTTACCCTCTAGGTCACTTGTGAAATTCTCTGCCTCCTCAAGTCTTTTGGCAAAGTATGTCAATTTGCCACTGGATTTTGTTATTTTATCCCTTAAGTCTTGTATTTCCATTTGTTGTGTTGCCTTTATCTCCTCTATCATTTCATCCTTTTCCTGAATTACTTCTTTCATACCCTGCATGACTCCAAGCAGCATTCCGAAAATTTCTTTGTGTGGCTTGTTAATATCTGCTTCTATACAAATCATGAGTTTCAAGATTTCTTCTGCATTGTCTTGTTTTTCTTGCTTTGTTGTTGAGGCCGTTGGGCCTGGTTGCTGTCTACATGTTGTTTGAGAGGAGCCTGAAGCCATCTTCCAGAGTCAAAGACCCCTGGGCCCTCTCCTGGAGGACTTTTATGAGTGCTTCTACAAACTACCTGCAGGAGTCAGGCTACCACTGTATCTTCCTGTGGTTTCTCTCTTACCCTAGCTGACCAATATGTCATTATGTGGAATGTGATGTTGGATAGTTGGATAGTTGTTTCATGGGACACTGGCCAGGTTGTTGTGGGCCTGCAAGGGTTGTGTTTCACTGGTTGTTTCATTGGTTGATCTCTTAGTAAGCCATAGTAGTTTGTCATGGTGCTTGGAGCCTCTTGGGTCACATGTCGTGTTTCCCTCTGTAACTGGAGTGCCGAGGAGGGTATATGGGTATACCCTCCTTGGTGTAGCGCTCCCTAGCTGGCAGGCAGAATTACTGTAGTCAGAGAGATCGCCGTGGAGGTTGGATGGACGCTCCTGTAGTGTCGTGGAGCATCGCCGGTGGTGAGCAGGCGGTCACCCAGTCACTTGCAGGGCCTTGGGGTTTAGGCTGGAGGTCCCCCAGCTGTTTGAAGGAGAGTCCCCAGCACTTGGGGTATGAAGCAGAGTTGGCATGATTTCACCAGCTGTGTGTAAAGCCAGCAAAGGCAGGTGGAAGATCCCCCAAGTGGGCTTTCAGAGCTACCCTGGGGGGAGGGGAGTGATCTGGAGGATGATAGTGACATCTGAAAAGAAAAAGGGGAAGGAGAAGAAAAAGAGAAAGAAGAAAACAAGAACAGGATCAAAAATGCCAAACACAAAAAAAGTGCTAAGACTAAACAATAGTAGAAA